>JBBBDQ010001205.1:0-117500 GCA_037127315.1 Ascarosepion bandense
ATGCGAAATTAAAAATAAAATACAATTTACCCATCGAAACTTTTTTTTAATTAAATAGGAGTATCGTCTAAATATAATGTTTAAAGAAATAATTTTAATATGTCGGTTGCTAAAACCATTTCGTTAATCTTCGGAATTTTCCGTAACATTGTACGTTTACATTGCATGTTTACATACATTTCTGAGCAGAGATGGTTATTTGCGTAAAATCAAAAATTGTGTTATATAGGCCTGATTTGACTTCGCGTAGACTGTGGTATCATTCGTAGTCGAGTGGTCTAAGATGCGCCAGATCAATTTGTGTCTTACCCAATGTTGATAGGAGTCGCATGTACTAATCCTGACGAATGACGCACATTTTCGTACAACATTTTTCGTAAATAGTAGAAATAAATATACTGTTTGAATAAAAACAAAATCATCTTCTCAAATACGAGTATCGACTAAAAATTAAATATATATATATATATATATATATATATATATATATATATATATGAATATTGATGAATACGAAGAGATTTGGATAAATAGAGTGATAGAAATCTACTAAGTTGAATACACACACACACACACACACATATATATATATATATATACATTAATGCAGGTTTCATTGAATAATATAGACAAGTTTTGTCTATTAATTTTGTGTAGGATCCGTTCATACCGTCTGATATACTTGATGGTGATGTCGTTGAAAGACAACAAAAAATCACAGTATTTGTTGAATCTTTTATCGGGTCTAAGCTTTCGGCTCACATAAGCCATTATCAAAGAGTAAATATTAACACACAGTAAACATAGAACATTTAAGCTATTAACAATAAAGATAATTGAATTGAAAATATAAGTCCATCTCTACCGTGGCGGATGGCCGAAGACAGTGACAAAATAGTGGTGTTGTGGTCCCTGGTCTGATTACAGACATTTGAGTACGTTATTGGAAATATCGAAATTGATTGTATTCAAACCAGGTTTAAATTGTTTAATGTAGAGTGCTTCGAGGAATTTTTAGTTTCTGCTTATTATTTTCTTGTTTGAGTATGTACGTGTTATCAACAAGCGTTTTTCTCAGAAGTGTGCGTTGATAACCGTGTTGTTCTAAATGACGGAATATATTTGAATTTTTATTTAAGTGCAACGTCAGACGCCGTGAGAGCGAATTTGTGGTGTGGCCGATGTAGATATTATTGAGGTTGTTAGAGATACATTCTCTAAATGGACATATGAATTTATATACTACATTGGTTTTTTTGCAAATCACTAACGCTGGGGGAAGAGTCGTTGCGGACAAATGAATTAGATGTAGTGGATTTAGTGTAATATATAATGAACTTAATTCTTTTGTTAGAGTCTGTCGGAGAAATATTAGTATTTATGAGTTTTTTTAGGATGTTTTCATCTAGTTGGTAGATGCACTCCAACTACCTACACAAAATTAATAGACAAAACTTGTCTATATTATTCAATGAAACCTGCATTAATGAAAAAATGCTGCCAAAATACACACAATATATATATATATATATATATATATATATAGAGAGAGAGAGAGAGAGAGAGATAGATAGATAGATAGATAGATAGATAGATAGATAGATAGATCGATAGATAGATAGATATGAACAGACGGAGACCGATAGACGGAAAAACATATAAATAGATATATCGCTAATAATATGGACTAATGAAGAAAATATTATATTTATTATGCATAAAATATTTACTTTCCATCTTGATCAATTCTTGTGAAAATAAACCTGATTATTCATTTTTTTCTTACTACATAGCTCAAGTGTTTTGACACTCTAAAATTTCTAAGAATCAATAATTTATCAGACTTACTACCTATTGATGAACACTCAGAAATAGTAAAATCAATTGTAAATAGCATTATATATATCTATTTATATAATTATATATGTATACATACACACAGGAACAACACACATATATATCTGTATTCTGTAATTCTTAAGTATTCCATTATGGTCTCAATTTCTGAAGATAACATCTGCCCTCAAAATTACAACGTGTCTCAATAATTGCCTCGCTTTCAAACAAACATTTTCCATGTCTTCATTTTTGTTTCTTAAAAATGCTCTATAATTATTACTTATAAACGTTCGTACACCTGTTTTTTCTCTAATATTTATAACAGCTGCTTTGACGTCTTCACTTTCACTTGATATTCTAAAGACGTTGGTAACACACAATCTTTACGTTACTGATTTGCCAAACTCTGTGACTTGTATTTTACGGCTTGTATACAGCTCGTTTTCTTTTTTGATTTGAGATATATGTATGACTATGATGAAGAGATTTAAGAAGATGAACACAGAATTAGTTTGCTTTTATCCTTTTGATGCTCTGTTCGATACATAATTAGCAGATGAAAGTCTTGTAGAGGAAGGTTCCAAAAACACTTCACACTTTTCTAATGGGGAAAACTGTTAACTAATCTATAAGAAGAGATAGTAAGTGAGTGAGTTTTGTTTAACGGCATGTCCAACCTCTGTGGGTTGTTTAAGGCCAAAAAGGTATGTCTTAAGGTAGTTTTTTGAATGTTCGGTTATATTGAGAATGTTGATTTAGTTATATTTTGATTGAACATTTTTTCTATTTTTTATTCATAAAACTGAAGATGTCTTCTGTTTTTTTTTTTGTGTTTTTTGTTTTTTATATAAGCATATCGCTCCAAGCAAGGCATTTTACTGCCAATGATGTGCAGGGGTTACATAGAAGGAAAGTTATAAGAAAGAGTAACAGTTTGTAGGAGGTGTCAGGAACTGTTTAAGAGAAGGCTGAGAGAATTACTGATGAGAGTGGAGTGGAACGGAGAAAGAAGCATGAGAGAGAGGATGCAGGTTAGTGAGATAGAAGATGACTATTGACTTTACATTTAAATTCTTGGATATTGTAGCTGTCGGAAAAGCAAGTAATCATTTTTTCCTTCAAAAATTTATTTCGGCAAAAAATTATTTTCTTCAACAATATGTTGTTTTCCTTTAAAAATGTGTTGTTGGTAATATTTTCCTTAAAATGTATATTTTTCTATAAAAGTCTATTTTTATACTTTCACAGTGTTTTGACACTGGTTTGGGGGTTAACTATTTGTCCATAGCTAGGACCCTAACAGGGGGACCTGGGAATCACAGCAATTAAGAAGTGGTTCCATATGTCTCACAACCTCCTAATCAGAGGCCTTTCTGCCGGATGCAGTTTACCGTCGTACCCAGGACCCTCTATAAGCAGAGATACATTCCAAAATGCCAGTCCAGAATTAAAGTTGCCAGAATTAAATAAGTACAAACTCTAACTATACGTATAGTGTAACCACATTTGACGGAAAATGTAATACAGTGATTAGAAAGCTCATAGGAATGGTAAAAAAATACTTCTAAATACTAAGTAAAGTACATAGGAATATTTTGTTAGAGTAAAAGACAAAAGTACTGAAATGCTATGTCATGAATATCCCCTCGTTATGACAGTCTCCTGACAGTTAAAGAACAAACACGAATACACAGATGTGAGTCTACTAAATAATGTTTGGTATAACATGGCCGGAATACATGAGTAATGAGTGAGTTTACAACGGAATAAGAACTACAAAAATACTGTCGCTAACAATAAAAACTGCCTTCGTGCTGACAGGAAACGATTAAAATGTTAAAAAAAGAACAAGATTTAAAACGAGAAAGCATTTTTATAGGGTGTATTATATCTATTAAAATGTATTAATATTACATAGCTTTTCAACACTGTTTCTTCTGTTTCTAACATTTTATGGTTCTTAATACTTAGTTCTCAACAGTTTTTTAAAGGCAATATTTGCTATTACAATGTGTCTTCTGATTTCTTTGTCATCTTTTCCATCATCTATTAAAATAATATGCAGATACATAAATAATGAATGAAGTATACAACCGAGGTAAAATACTGGAAGGTCTCATTATTTCAGTATTCAGAGATATGGAAAATATGTAGGTGCAAAAAATGCAAACTACTCCATATAGTTAGCTTAACGAGACACGGGAATAAATAATTTCACTGATTGTAATAGCAGAATAAATAGAAAGAGTCCCAAACTCTGTTGGCTTTATAAGTAATTTTCGTGATTAAATTAGGACTCAGAACTAATTATACACATAAATAAATGCTTGCAATCTTTGCATAAAATATAGTCATTTGATGGTGGAAGATATAATCCAACTTTGCATGTATTAAGAATGCTTGATAAGCATGTAGGCAAGAGAATGAAAAATTGTCAGACAATGATGCATTGTTTACAGGATGTATTTTTGCTACACAGGTGGATTAGTATTAGATAACATTTAAGAACACATTTCTTTGTTTCTAATGAGATTTTCCTGTTTCTTAATACTTTACTTAGCCTTTGAAAGGCATCACCAACATTGAATGCAATACAGAATATAAAAGTTCAGTACTCTTTTAATTGTTTATAATGAGATTTTCCTGTTTTTTAATACTTTACTTAGTTTGTAGAAGACATCTTCAGCATTCAATACCATATAAGAGGACTGATATTACATAACAATTCACTACTTTTTTATTTGTTTCTAACGATATTTTCCAGTTTCGTAATACTTTGCTGAGTTTCTTCAAGGCATCAATTGATGTAAATCAAGAGGCAATACTGGTTAAAATAAACTCACCCGTCCGCCGCAGAATTTACTGCTGGCAGTCACAATCATCTTAATAAAGATGCTTAAATGACAGTGTGTTGATAAGGGAGGCACAAAAGAAAAAGAGAAGGAAAAAAACAACTATTAAGGCTAAGAAAACAGAATGTACAGCCGTTGAAAAGCGGAAGTTGAGAGTTTTATTAGAATCTAGAATATAACAATCAGTGAGTTTATAACAGAAGACGGAAAGTGTGAAACTGAAATCCAAAAACGCTTCGGTATAGCTCAAGATTCCTTTCAAAAGCTAAACAAAAAATTAAATAATAACAAAATTTTATTAGAAAAAAAGAAAAACCTACTGAACTGCTCTCACCTAACCACTATGGAGAAACTTTTCGGCTGGCATCAGCATGACTGGCCTTAGACTCATAGAAATGTATACACTACACCTTCTTAGTCTAATGTTTTCAAGTATTAATAATATGAAGTAGAGTTATGACATCGAATCAATAGCTATTTCACGGAAATATGGGTCACTATGTCGTCCCAGAGCATTTTTCTTGTCACTGTCTATCTTGTACATTTACAAATCTACCATTCAACAGTCGATGAAATATTGCAGCCATATTTGGTACTGATATACCTCTTTGGATTTTTCCCAGAATCCAAAGAATGGTCTGCAATGTAATTGATCCTGACTTGGCATCTCGACTTTAGTCATATTCTCACCCTCTGTCTTTTTTACAAATATTTTCATGACAGTAAATCTAGTGTGTTTTTTTCTTGCTGCTCCAAGTTACTGCTTACCAACAGAATATATGTGCGATGGATAAATAATCATCAATATTTTGCAAAATGAAAATAAATCGAACATCTCATTTTAACATATATATTTACCAAAATTGCACAAAAATATATTTAAATAGTAAAGAGTATTGTCTTCTGCTACGGCCTCATATCGCACTTTTTCTCTCAGACAGTGCCAAACTGACGCTGCTATACTATGAAGTCGACAAAATCAAAAACCAATGACGTGCATTAGTTATGTATCATACGTGATACACGCTTGGACAACCATGTCTCAAAAGAGACATTACTGACTGGGCAGAAGATTATCCCGCAGTAGACTGTTTGCTGACCAAGGCTATCGAACCCAATTTGTCCTGTTATTTAACCCATAACTGCAGGGAAGAGACGGATTGATACATTTCCCAAAGTTATTTGTGCGTAAGCGAATGCAAGGAATTCAAATGAAATACGAAATCGCCTCTCCGATTTCTAGTTCCAAGCCGATATCCAGGGCACTAAAACACACATCTTAATAACGTACATACGCAAAATTAAACATAAAATGGCGGCAATTTACCCATCGCAATCAGTGTGTATATCTATCTATCTATTTATCTATGTATATATATATATATGTATATATATATATATATATATATATATATATATATATATATGTGTGTGTGTGTGTGTGTGTATTTAATATATGCAGATAGATAGATATGTATTAGGAAACGAAGATGTAGACAGAATGAGCGAGCGAGCGAGCGAGCGAGCTAGATAGATAGATAGATAGATAGATAGATAGATAGATAGATAAAATGGGATAGATAGATAGATAGATAGATAGATAGATAATAAAATGGGATAGATAGATAGATAGATAGATAGATAGATAGATAGATAGATAGATAAAATGGGATAGATAGATAGATAGATAGATAGATAGATAGATACGAAATAGAAAAATATGTAACTGAGAAAGATAAACAATATGTAGATACAAAAAGTAGATATCGAAAAAGAAAACACCCAATCCAATGTAAAATGAAAGAAAACAACAGTAGAACATTTGAGAAAGAAAAAAGGCTGAACATTATCTGAACACTGCAAAAAAAAAAAAAAAACCCGAAAAAAAGCTAAAGCGAAAATAAAATCTATGAATGAAATGAATAAAAAAGTAGTTCCATGAAATAATAAAAGTAAAAGAATCTAAGCAATCCTCAGTAGCAATTGAAACTATGTTTGAGAACGCGATTACTGTGTGTAATTTGCTTGTTTTGCCTGTGATAAAGAGTGAGATGATTTATTTGCCAACACGTCAGCTACAACAAATGTACAAATAAACGCGGGAAAAAAAGATGGAGAATTCTGCAAGAGTAAAATGGCGACGCTCTGTGGTGGCTGTAGCAATCAGGTTTGAAGATGTAGGCACTTAAATGTGCGTATGAAAACGTTTACCCAATAGAGATTGTTATTTCAAGTCATTTCGTTTCCAATAAATAATATTTAACTAAGAACGCAGTAGAACCTGATGATTGACTTGCGAAGCTGGGTGTTACTTAGTGCAGAAATACAGATTATGAAGCCAAACTCGAAGATCTTGCGACCTGTCAGTTCAGAAACACATTCCATATATCGATGTCCTCCGTTAGAACAAGTTCCAGAACTGCATCCATCGCCAGCTGGCTACACCTGCCGCTTAGCTTACAGTACCTGGTTTGTTTCGTCTCTATGTCCTTACGCCGGTACATGAAATAACTTCGTAATATTTCGTCTTTGTTTTTATTAAAAGAGGGTGCAGATGTGGCAGCTTGAATTCTAAGAGGCAGTATTACGAATGACATCACAAAAACACGTTTTACGTTGACTCAGCGTTCCACTCCGGGTGGTCTTAGTCGGTCTCTCAACCTGTTTGTGGGAAGCGTATCAACGCATCAAAATTATTGTTACGCTCTGTCGAAATCGCCGTTTTTTATATTTATCCAAAACCCAGATAGAGACATCCTCTCCTTGACAGAATACTACACCCACGAATCACTCCTGCCAATCACTGTCCATTCTGATCTTGGTTTCCACATTTTATAACAAACGGTTACCCATCTAACCGAGCTCAACGTAGCATAACTTCGGTAATTTGCTTGGAACCGATGAATGGTTATAAAAATCCTTATGGCTATATCGTGTTGTTCAAACGAGATATAGCCATAAGGAGAAATACAGACCGTACAACAAAGAACATATCACTAATACTTAAAGGATAAGAGGTTAAAAAATACTGGCGACTGGCACCGGGACTGAAGATTAAAGATATGAGAACAATACAGGGTGTGCCATAAGTCGCGCACCAAAGAATTACGTGCAGTGATGGAATTGTGCATCAACGAAATTGGCGAGCATTTTGAGCATTTGTGATTGTATCAGCGTGTACTATATGTTTCTCAGTTCATTAGTTAAGGTTGGCTTTAATAAAATAAGGTTTTAAATGCTTTGGTGCGCGACTTATGGTCCACCCTGTATATCTCAAATGATCAAAGTAAATTCCTCTGAAATTATCAGTTCAATCCTGGTTCAGCCATATACAAATACACGCGTAGATCAACACATTTACTGAATATTAGGAAAGCTTACATAACTTACAAATAGATACAAGTCTGACAAAAAAGGAAAAAACAGACTTCATTCGTTAATCGCTAAATACGTCTTGTTATTCTGTACATCGTGTACATTCACGATTATTACTTTTCAAAACTTCTAATCTTATGTGCCTTTAGTATTATTTGTTTGTTTTTTTTTAGTTTTTTTTTTTGTTTTTTTGTTTTTTTTTGCTATGTCTTCAAACCACTGTTCTGCCATACATTTTAACTACTCACGTTAGGTATGTTATTCGCTACTTTGCTCAGTGCCTCCTACCTTGTACTGTGAGTGCCAAATTCTCCAAGCCCTTCTCTCCCTATTATGTGTTCTAATACTTTCAACTCTGTCTTACTGATTGTAAAGAGCAGTATCCTTTTCGTTTCTATTTTCCTTTGTCCTGTGAACGACGGTAAACCGCTTCCGGCAGCAAGGCCTTTGATTGGGAGGTTCTGAGGAGCATGGAATCACCACTAACTTGCTGTTGTTCCAAGGTCCACCCTGACCTTGAGTGGTAGCACCTGTTAGTGTCCCAGCTATGGGAAAATAGTTAACCCCCAAATTGGAGTCAAAACACTATGAAAGTATAAAAATACACTTTTATAGAAATATATCCATAAAAAAGACTTTTATAGAAAAATATAGATTTTTGAAGTACACATATTACCAACAATACAGTCTTGAAGAAAAAAATATTACCATAACACATTTTTGAAGGATATAATTTTTCTCTGCAAAATATTTTTGAATACAAAACTAACAGACATTTTCAGTTTTCTAAAATAAAAAACAAAAAAACAAAAAAAAATTAATTAAAATCTAACTAAATAACCTTCTCACTATAACTAAAGATTAAAAATACCTTAAAACCCTACCGTTTTGGCATTAATAACCCACAGATATGCTATTAAACAAAACTCAAAATTTATTTTCTTTAAAACTTTATCGATACTCCCAAGTTCAGTCCATGGTAATTTCTGTAAACATAAGTCAATTTAGCAGCAAATAGTTGGCCCAGTATTCGCTGCTATAGAAGAGAAATTTTGCATAACATTTTGTTAAAGATTTTTTCTCTTTCTTACCTTTCTTAACTTGAGAAAGCATATTTCGCTTTTCAAATACGGTTTTGGAGTTTGATGTTAGCTTATCCGTCTCCTGTTAAAACACTTCCCACATATTTAAAATTTCGTACTTGTATCAAGAACCTATATTGGCAGCAAACCACTTGAATAGGAACAGAAAATGACTACAGCTGGTATACAAAAATAAAAAGAGGCGTAAGACAAGGATGTGTTTTCTCACCGGATCTATTCGATCTGTACAGCGAAACGATCCTGAGAAAAATAAAGTCCTTTCCAAAACTCGTCATTGGCGGCTACAATCTCAATAATATAAGATACACAAATCACACACTGCTGATAACAGAAACGGAGAGAAAAATGCAGAACCTTCTACAAAAAGTAGCAACAGAAAGCGAGAAGAAAGAACTGCGCATAAACTTCAATAAAAATGAATGTATATTCATCAGTAAAAAAAAAGATCTAAAAAAGCAAACTACAGGTCGGAGAAACTAAAATAAAACAAGTAAAGAAATTTAAATACCTGGGAAGCGTTCTGACAGAGGATGGAAAGTGTGACTCTGAGATCCGAAGAGGCATTGGCATAGCCAAGGACATATTTCAAAAACTAACCAAGTGTTGAGAGATAGAAAAGTGTAAATGAAACAGAGAAAAAATGTTGAACTGGTATGTAATATCTTTCCATTTGTATGGCAGCAAATCTCTTCAAGGAATGATGGAAAGGCTTGAGGTAGCAGAAATATGGTTCTACAGAAAGATGCTGAGGATACCTGAGCACGTAGAAGAGGATGAAAACGAGAAAAATTTATACTTAACATGAGGAAGAGGCAAGTGAAGTTTCTGGGTAATGAATTGAGGCAGGAGAGTCTGGGGAATCTACACAGAGGGTAAGAGAGACAGAAGAAAGCAGAGTGAGACATATTTGAGCAGAGTTTGGGAGAGATATCGAGCAGAAAAAATTAAGAGCGACAAGGAACAGGGGTAAGCGAAGTCTATGGTCGCCTATGTCATGAAGGGACATGGCACATGAAGAAGAATATGTAAATGGTGTTGCTATTTTCATTTTATAGAATGTATTTTGAATTGATTATCTTTTACGCATATTCTGTCTGCTTTGGGCACCTTGACGTGGTGTAATGGTTAGAAAGCTCTTAGAAAATAACTCAATATTCTGTCTGCTTATATACTGACATGCCATTTGTGGTAGGTCTGTACGACCAATTAGACCAGTTAATGCAAACTTAGACATGCTAAGAGAAATTACCGCATATTCGAGGGCTGGATAATATTTTACCAGTGACCCTAGAGTAGGTGCCCTACAATAAAACCGACCTTGTGCCACAAGTTACTCCAGTGAGGGAACAGGGTAAATAGCTATATTCTGTCTGCTTACCTAGTGACCTGCCATATTTGGTAGGTTTGTACGAACATTTAAGACCAGCTAAGATAAACTTAAACATGGTAAGATATGCCAACGTACGCAGTCATCGCATATACGGAGGTTAGTTAATATTTGACTAGTGGCCTGAGTGAAAAACCGACTTTGTGTCACAATTCGCTCCAGGGGAGATGGCAGGGTAAATGCTGACAAGCTTAGTACCCAGTTACCAAATATGCGGGGGCTGGGTAATATTTGATCAGCGGATCGAGCGTACTACTCACATTCAAAACCGACCTTGAAGAGTGAAATTAATAACGGGAATTGAAAGGGACGCGAGGCAAGGATGTGTTTTGTCATTATACGTATTCAATATTTATAGTGAAGCGACATTATAAATACATATGTGGTCGCTTTCTCCAATCAGTTGGATCAAGCGCTAATTTTTCGGAGGAGTCAAACCCAATATACTGGACACGCTCTTTCTCGGTAATAACTAAAATCTACTGAATATAGTTACAGGATGAACAACAGATTAGGTTGCTTTACTAGGTGGAGTTTGGTTACGCGCCTCGGCAGACGTGTGGTCTCAAAAACAAGCTGTAGATAGTCATATATTATTAAGTTTCTTTTTCACTTTTTTTAGTCTTTTAAAATATAACTGCTTCTATCCGATCTATCTAATCTATCCTATCTAATATAATCTATCTAATCTATGTATCCTTTTTAATGTAATATATCTATTATATCTAATCTCTCCTATCAAGTCTATCTAATCTAAATTATCTATCCTATCTATTCTAATCTTTGTAATTAATCTTCTCTATCTATTCTATCTGTCCTATCTAATCTAATTTGTTTCATTGAATAACACACATTTTATGTTTGTTTATTATTTTACTGAAGATTATCTGACAAGTTTATCATTTTATCAGAGTTACATTCAGTTTATCTTTATAATTTGCACATGAAGATGTACTTGGAGGTGATAACAAGTACTTGGGTAAAGAAAAAACATCCAAAAACTGATTAGCGAACTGAAAAAAGATGATTGAAAAAAATAGACATAATATGTTATACTATTCAATTAAAGATGTTTAAATGAATATATGCTTACTAAGCAAACGCACACACACACTCATATATATATATATATATATATATATATATATATATATATATATATATAGATAAATAGATAGATAGATGACTATATATATATATAGTCATTCCGCAGACAGATCTGTTTCGCAGCTCATCAGTACTGTTAAACATCCGACTGCTTTTTAGCCCGGCGACATGGAACTTTCTCTTTTGAGATTTTTACCTCGTCATTAGGCAATGTTAGATCGACAATGATTGTTGTTAAAATCTCGAAACATAGAAATTTCTGTGTCGCAATGTAAGCTATATTAATTTTGAATAAAAAAGGTTTGAATATATTATGCTCTTCAATATTTGTTGTATTGAGCCGGAGATTCGGAATTGTAAAACTGTTGGTTCTAGTCACCTGAATTTATATATATATATATATATATATTCTAAAAATCGGAAGGCCAAATCGAGGATTAAATTTAACACCCATCTCGTCGGCAAGAACAAAACATTATAAGAAAATAAATTCATTTGTTTCCGTTTGTGTGTAAAAAACAGAAGTATGGGTAGGAACAAAGTAAAAGAAAAACGAAAAGAAAAAAAGGAAAAATGGGGTAGATCCTTGTTATCGGAACCTGCCACCTTGGGCACCTTGTCGGAGTGTAATGGTTAGAAAACTTGTCCCGCTATCATCATTACATATACGAGGTGAGTTATTCACAGGACGAATAGAGACAGAAGAAAAAACAGATGCAATAATATATATATATATATATATATATATATATATATATATATATATATACATGAAGAAATAAATGTCAGACGAAAAAGTAAATTACAAGGTCACTGTTAAAGGGTCAAAATAATTTTCATATAAAAATAAATCAGTTTATATAACTGAAAACATCAAATAACTTAAACATTAAATTATTGTTTAATTTTAGTTATTAACATAACTTAAATATTACATTAATATTTGATATCAATAAGAACATTTGGGATTAACCTCCAAGCCGTTTTCTTCAAGTTTTATAACCAATAATTATATATGAATCATGTTCACATCCAACACCCAACATTGTTTGATGAAGAGAATCTATCTCGAAACATAGAAATTTCCGGGTCGCAATGCGCAATTAATTAATAATTATATGATCATATTAAGCTCTATGATATATAAATATTACATATATTGAGCACTGTTTATAATAAAATAAAATAAAATAAAATAAATAGAAAAACTTTGACTCCTCTTCATTCTTCACCTGGATATATATATATATATATATATATATCTTTTATATATATATATATATATATATATTAAAAAAGGATTAATTCAAAGATGTTGAATGGCCATTTCGATATGAAGATCCCCACGGGGAACGACACATCACCTCAGCAACAGAAAAATCCTTTCAGAAACCCTATATATATATAAAGATAGATAGATATCTTAGTAAGAGTGTGAACAAATGGAGGAACGATCCACAGTTCATAGCATTTACTTTTTAAAAGTGCTTGGTACAAAGCCGAATATTATTATTATTGTAATATCTTTATTAGCATTTATAATGGCGATATAAAATATTTTTATTATAACTACTTGTAATAAAAAATATTACATTATTATGTGCGTCTGTGTTAGTGTATGTGTACTAATGCATATGCGTAAAGGTTTAAAAGCATTACACACAAGATTATTATTTGAATGAACCAACTGTTTTACCTATGTATCACGCGCAAAAACACCACCAATGAGGTGCGCAATAATGAATATGTCCACTACCACAGACACACACATTTACATATCTCCCACTCTCTCGCCTACTCTCTCTCTTTCTTACTTCATATATATATATGTGTGTGTGTGTGTGTGTGTGTGTGTGTGTGTGTGTGTGTGTGTGACGGTTTTTGAATAATGAATTCAATGTTTGGGGTTATATTTAGGTAAGCCAATGCGAGCAGTTGTTACAATACGCAGTATATGTCACTTACAGATTAGCTGATTGAAATGCAAGGTAATTTACGAAAAAGACACTTGTGCTCAAAATGATTTCCCCTGTGATGATCTCGATGTTTCCGCCAATTGGCTTACAAGTATTGTTTATATATACGCCAATATATATATATAGGAGAAAATTCCATAATTCGTATATTGGGGATGACAGACATATGTATACATAAATATTCGCGCCAAATATTGGTAAACGGACTTGCTTTACTTTGTAATCTATTTCAAGAAATCCACTCATCTTAGCCTATTTCAGATGCACGTTACAAAATTATGATGCGCCAGTCTTTCAAATAAGAGAACAATACCTACCTTGGAAAGAAGCATTCATTAACGTCAATTTGTCATCTATCTATCTATCTATCTATCTATCTATCTATCTATCTATCTATCTATCTATCTATGCGAATGTCATGGTTTAATACACACAGACATATATATATATATATATATATATATATATATATATATCCCATCAATGATATTTATATGTAGATTACATATGTGCTTATATATATATATATATATATATATATAGAGAGAGAGAGAGAGAGAGAGAGAGAGTGAGAGAGAGAGAGAGAGCGAGAGAAAATCTTAAAAATTAATATCTATGTAACTGTTTCTGTAACACCCGTTATATTCATATATATGCATATATATCTCTTCCACAATTTCTGAATTTCTCAAATTATATATATATATATATATATATATATATGTCTCTGTTGTATATCTATAAATACTTTCATATCTAATCTCGATATATATATATATATATATATATATATATATATATATATATATAAATACATATATTTATAAATGTGTTGATCTTTTCATATAGTTGGATGTATAGATATATCTATTCATATATCAATTTTCCTTTATTAATCGTTACAGTTATTTACTTTTTCTTCTTTTCAGTGATTTACTTCGCTTGATTGTAACAATGTTGAAATATATTACCTCATTCGGGACCAGTGGCGATTTTACGTGGAGGGACAGAAGGGGGCTAAGCACCCACTAATTTTGATTCCGCTTTGTTTGCACTCCCTTTTTTATAAGTTTCAAAAATTTATGAAACAGATCAGTCTCTTATTTCGATGAGATTTTCATGATCTGATCTTAAGCACATTTCCCTCTGCATTTTCTTTTCAATTTAGCTTTCTAACAACACATACAAAGACCAGTTCGAAAAAAAAAACAGACAAAATAAAACAAACAGATAGAAACGGACATGTTGTTGGTGAGAAAAAGAAATTTAATAGTCATATTTCCATATCTGAAGTCAGAAACTAATTAGAAATAATGTCCTCGATTTGATATGTATATATATATATATATATATATATATATATATATATATATAGACAGTCAGGGATTTATGGCCAAGTGAAAGAATTGCTTAGTAATTATGCTGCTTGAGTTTGACCCCAATTCCTCAGACAAATATCGGCTTTCAAGCACCCCATTTCAGAGGCCCCCAATCGCTACTATTCGCTATATTTTCTTTCCACCTCTGCTTCATTTCTTTTTCGTCTTTAGTTCAACGGTATTTTTTCACTTACTTTTATGCCAAAATGTTTATTACCTCCCTTAGATTTTGCACAATTATATTCTATTTTCATATCTCTCGCCCTATCACCATCTCTATATCCCTTCTCTCCTTTATCTCTCTCTTTCTTTATTTCTCCCTCCTTCTCCCTCCCTCTCTCTCTCTACTTACAATTGTTGTACATTCAAGAACGTTTCGTATCATCATAGACAGTACTAAATATATGATGCGTGAAGACAGTATAGCAATCTACTTGGAACGCGCGTGTCTACCTTCTTTGATTATCAATACTCTAAAACTAATATTTAATCGATTCTCGATAACCGACGATTGCGATTGGTAAGCTAGAGTTATTGCAACCACTGAGCAGACTTCCACAGCGATGATTTTTAAATGATTAAATGTGCGTTTTGATGAAGTGTATATCGGCTCTGAACAAGAAATCGGAGAGCGGAGTTCGAATTCCAGTTGAATTCATTGCATTCACTTTCGCGCAAATACCCTTAGGAAAGGTATTAATACGTTTCTTTCTTTTAGCTATAGGTTAAATACCAGGACAGATTGGCTTCTATAGCGTTGGTTGGCAAACACTTTACCACAGAAATAATGGCGACCTAATACACAGTCAAAAGTTCCTATACCGGACGTTTACTCAAAAAACATTTCCATGCACAGCAAGTTTACATAAAATATAGTGGGGGAGTTAAGAAACTTTAAAAATTAAGTTAAAAATGTGTCATCCGGACATTGACACAGAGGGTACGGAAAAAAGCGGGGCAGAGAAGGAGATTCAAGACTCGATTATAAAAGAAGACGTTTAGATTACGCCTGTATGAAAAAATAAAAATTAACCATTTCATTGGAATGGAAGTGGTGGGAGGAAAGGAAAGAGAAAAATAGAGTAGACAGTTGAAGAGTTAAAGCAGAAGTACGACATAGAAACGAAATAAAGAAGGGGGAAAATCTTCGGTAGTCATGGTGACGAATGCCGGCTTCAGATGGTGAAAGCAAGGAAAGGTTACATAAAAAGAATAAAAGTAAAGGAAAAAATAAAAGGGAAAAGTAGAGAAAGAAGACAGCATATTGTAATATTTAGCACTATTAAAAATTTTCTCAAAAATTATTTTTTTAAATTAATATGGCCTGACTATTGTAGTGGTTTTAAAACCTGCTAATAGAATTAAAATAAAAACAAAAATAAGGGTAATATTATAGTAGGTCTAAAATGAGAATTTGGCAAATAATATATACATACACATACACATACACACACATATATATAAACCGTCTCTGAATCCCCTTCTCTGCCCCTTTTTTTCCGTACCTTCTGAATCAATGTCTGGACGACAAATTTTTAACTTAATTTATTTTCTTTATTAATTCCTCCACTTTTTTAAAAATGCAAACTTCCTCTGTATAGAAATGTTTTTGAGTAACCTTCTGGTATGTGAATTTTGTACAATATTTACAATGATTTTATTTTATTTTTTTTTTGTTACTGGGGAAGCGAGGTTTTTCTCGCTGAAATAGCTATACAACAAATGTAGTATTCGGAGTTTTATATATATATATATATATATATATATGTTGGGACGCCCGCGCCTATTCGGCTATAATGGACTATTCCATTACTATGTAAAGTAATGGTGGCATCTACGTAGGAGAGTGTGCCGAGCAGCCGATCGACAAGTCAGTCGTAGACTTCCGGTGACGACTCGGAAGTACCCATTGCTCATACTACGTCTTACGACAGGTTGAGACGATTAACCTTTATTCTTGTATTGGATACTAATAAACTTTGTAAATACAATTTTCACGGAATACAACGATTAACCTATTCCTGTTGTTGAGTTATTTATTCTTACTCACGACATAACAATATATATATATATATATATATATATATATATATATATTTGTGTGTATGTGTTTTGCTCTGTTACAATTTGATGAATTAATGCATTTTAGATGCGTGTCGGAAGATATCGATGTATAACTGCAGATGGAAATTCATACCTTTAGGAAAAATGTGTTAATCTATAGCTTTTCCCTCTAGCCATGGATTAAATAGCAGAAAAAATTGACAATCTACTGCAAATAAATCTTTTTTTTAATCAATCATGGATCAAAGGAGATATGGTCACCCAAGTTTGTATCACGCATGGCACTTACCAAACTGACCGCGTGTGTATTTATTTATACTTACGTATCTTTTCAGGAACTATTCGAAAGTATGAGATGGAAGCTTGATTGAAAACTATGTATACATGTGTTTTAAACATTATACAAAACTGTCTGATAAAGTAAGTCACAAACTCGTTGGCACTTGGGAAGGATATTAGAATAGTCCCGAAATTATACCGGGAACAAACCGACTAGTTCCGGATAGTAAATGTATTCAGTAAATAAGCAAAACTTTAAAAGAATGTAAAACAAGGATATGTCTTATCTCTATACTTATTCAGCCTTTACACTGAAGATATTTCAAAAGAATTAGATCTTCTTCTTCTTCTTCTTCCTTTTCTTCCCTGCGCCGTATCTCTTCAGAACATAGGCGATCATGGCCTTCCACATCACCCTATCCCTTGTAGCTCTTGACGTCTTTCCTTTTTCTACCCTTCTCAAACCCTGCTCTGCTATCCATTTGCTCCAGCCCATAAAGTATATCATGCAAAAAACAGATTTGCTAAGAGTTATAATGAAGTTGCAAAGAACTATGATCGTTCACGTACTGGAGAAGAAGAAGAAGAAGAAGAAGAAGAAGAAGAAGAAGAAGAAGAAGAAGAAGAAGATCCACCTAAGTGTCCTTGACAAAATCCAACAGAGAATCTGTAATGTGATTGATCCCGACTTGGCAGCTCAGATCCAGTCACTTTCTCACCAGTGTAGTGTGGCTTCCCTGTGTCTCTTCTACAAATATTTCCCTGGCTTCTGCTCCGATGAATGTATCTCACAGGTGCCCTTTATATATGAATTTACTCGAGCCAAAAGATTAGCAACTAGGTCCCACCCTTTTACTGTGAAACCAATAAAGTGTAAACGCCAATTCTACTCCATCAACTTCTTTTTTTGCACTTTCCGCCTGTGAAATTCCCTTCCATTTACTTGCTTCTCCGACAGCTACAATCTCCAAAAATTTAAATGTAAAATCAATAGTCATCTCCTATCTCACTGACTTGCATCCTCTCTCTCATGCTCTTTTCTCTGTCTGCTCCACTCTCATCAGTATTCTCATCCATCTCTTACCCACTTTCTGACACTGTCACTCATAACTTTTCTCCTATGTAAGCCCCTGCAAGACAATGGCAGTAAAATGCGTTGCTTGGTGTGATATGATTATATCTTTATATATATATATAAAAAAAGAAACCAACTGTGTTAATTAGAAAAAAAGGCCAGGGATTAGCAGAGATAGTAAACGTAAATTTTACCAAGAGCTGCAGAAACAAAAAACTGATCACTTGCGTCCTGCAGTGACAAAGCACGTAAAATTAGAAGAAGCATGAGATTCTTGAAATTTGCGAGATTAGGAGAGATAGTAAAATAGGAACTTTACTTAGACTTACAAATGACAGGAAATATTCATCCTGAAGAGTCAATAGAATACGTAAAAAATATTTAAAATATCAGATGTCAGGTCTTAGCAGATAACAGCTCGCATAAGGTCTAAATGATGAAAAGGATACCTCAATCAAAAGGACACTAAATACGTCTTTTCCCGGTAGTGCTTATTAGTGGTCGGATGGAATCAACGGTATTTCACTAGAAAAAGATGAAGCAGGGTCTGTAATGTAGTCAATCCTGACTAGTCAACTGGAATTTAGTCAATTTCTCAGAAATGTTTTCATGATAACGGTTTCCAATGAACATTTTCCCCTGGTGCCCTGTCTAAATGAATTTAAGCGGGCTACTAGATTGGTAATTAGGCCTTGACATTTTACTGTTGAACTACGTAAATACAACCAGTTTATAACAGCTTTTTCTTTAAATTAACACAAGTCGAACGTCTTTCCACTTTCATCCCTCCCTGATAAAAAATTCTTTAAAAAAATCAAATTGAACGTCAATCTCTACCTTCTATGTTCTTGAACTATTTTCTTTTATTGTCTTTTTCGAAAGTGTCCTCATTCTCTCCACCCGCTGCAATGACCTGCGTTCTATTGGCATTACCGTTTTCCTTGGGGGAAACAATTAAATACGATGTGTATAAATACCACTACTAATTCTCTTAAAATTTAGCATAAAATGAAAAAAGTTTCTCGTCATATGTCGTTTATATGTTCTGAATCGAAAACTAAAAATTGCAATAAAACTAAGATATCATTTAATTAGAAAAGCTTTTAATTGAATGTTATGATATGAACATCATGGTTTTAAAAAAATATCGATTAATAATGAATCTGAACAAGAATTGTTTTCATTTTTGAGAAAATAATTAGAATAATTTCTAAAGATTTAAAACTTTTAAAGTTCTGTGTAATTTGTAAAAGATATAAGTGATATAAGTGATATAAGTGATGTAAGTGATATTGATATGAAGTAAATCTATATTTACTAATCACGAATGGAAAAGTATAATACAATTCATCGACCACCAGTATTCTAAATAATAATTTTGGTAAGTTTTTATGTATTCAAGAGTGTCAATTTTTGAAATTACGGACGTCCATCTACGATGTTATCAAAAACTACGACCGATTGTTAATAATAAAACATTAGATTACGGAGATTATTTTCCTAAACTGTTGACATTACTTGGCTTTTAAAGTCAAATAAACCTGCGATCAAGTTATATTCCTCAAGTGTTTTTACACACACACACACACACACACACACACACATATATATATATATATATATATATATATATATATATATGAATATATTTCGACCAAACTTCAATCCTTGAAGTTTGGTCATGAAAATTCTACTAGAGACAGACTCCAAAGAGAAATCAATGTTAAAATTTAGTGCTAAATTCAACAGTGTATTATAATCAGGAAACAAATGTTAGATATGTCTAGAAATTTGATTTGTAAAAATATCTAGCTTTTGTTTCACACACACACACACATATATATATATATATATATAACACAGAAAGATAAGATGAACTTCCGTCTGTCAGTCAGGTTGCCAACATATCGACACTTAAATGAACAGCTATCTCTGTGTTAAGATTGCATTTAAACATAATTTAGATAATATTTGTTTCATATTATATGAACTAGAAATTTAAATCAAGATTGTTTCGATATGTCGAACATTATTTTACTTATTGGCAATATTAAATTGTATCTATTACCTTGAAATTAAAACTAAAATAAAGTCTTCAAGAAAACTGTTACACTTTTTAAAATTCTGCGGAGTTGACTAAATTTTTTCCAATACACACACATAGACACACACACACACACACACACACACACACACACACATATATATATATATATATATATATATATATATATATAAAGAGAGAGAGAGAGAAATTGTGCAGAAGTTGGTCACTTTATTGAGCAGAGTCATGCTGACTTGGAAGTTTCATGAAGGCACCGTTATGACGTTCTCACTCGTAAGATTGAATTTCAGCCTTATGTATGATTGTGTTCAGTTAAGTAACATTCTCCACCTTAATCTTATTAACGGACTAACTCTACCTCGATATCCAGTCTTTTTTAAACAACCGCAAAATGAAGGTTGTTTTGAATGGGCATGCCTCTTCATACTACAGCACAAATGCCGGTGTACCCCAGAGCTCTATCCTGGGCCCGACGCTTTCCTTATTTTCATCAATGACCTCCCAGATGAGATCAAATCCCAAGTAGGCATCTACGCAGATGACACGACAATATACTCCCGCTCCAGTAAGAAACCTGGCATGGCGGACAGACACAATCTCGCTGCTGACCTTGAACGGGATCTACACTCTGTGGTGAATTGGGGCAAGAAGTGGCTTGTAAACTTCAATGCGTCCAAGACCAAGCTGTTGTCTGTCAACCATCACAGGCAACCTCTCCTGCCTCCCATAAGCATGGACCAAGCGATTCTCCCTGAGTGCAATACACTGCGCCTCCTCGGCCTTACCCTCTCTTCTGATCTCAAATGGAACCGCTACATCGAATCCATAGCTAAATCCACTGATAAGAAGGTTGGGTCACTGTGTCGATCCAGGACGTTCTTTCCGCCTGAATACATCCTGCATATATACAAGTCTACCATTAGACCCTGCATGGAGTACTGCTGCCATTTATGGTCAGGCTCCCCTGCCGCTCACCTCAGTGTTCTCGACAGGCTCCAAAGGAGCGTTAGTAACGTGATAGGTGCTGACTTGGCGGCTAGACGACAGCCACTTTCCCACCGACGAGATGTGGCCTCCCTTTGTCTGTTCTATAAGTACTTTCATGGCTTCTGCTCAGATGAACTTAAGTCACTGGTGCCTCCTGAACAGGTGTTTACTCGTGCAACCAGAATGGCAACTAGGTCCCACCCATTCACAATTAGGTCAGCCAAATGCAGACGACAATTCTACTCCTGCAGCTTCTTCTCTCGCACTTCCCGCCTGTGGAACTCGCTCCCATATTCTTGCTTTCCTGACGGCTACAACCTCCAGAAGTTTAAATGCAATGTCAATACTCATCTACTAACCACTTGACTCTAGCCCTTCCCTCACCCCGTATATCCTTCCCTTTCTCTGCCCCCTTGCAACTGTCATAACACCTGCATTTTCATTTTTCTATTGCTTCTTCCTAATTGGTTTGTAATCCTCTTCTCCCTCCTCTAATTAATTTTCTTTCAGTTATGTAGCCCCCCGCACATCAGTGGCATTTACGCCTTGCCCGGGGTGAAATGATTAAAAAACAAAAAACAAAAACAAGTGCACTGGTAGTCTACTCTGTCCCCATGTATAAGGACCCTGTATAACGTCCCAGTGCGTTTGTGTACATTTAATTTCTAAAGGAATTGGTAATTTTCTTTTTTTATTTATCGCTCTGGTTAACACCCATCGAGCTCTCTAAATGGATTTACCTATTAATAATAATTTATATTAAGGAAATCTTGTTGGATTATCCTCACCGTTTACGGACTGACAACTATATATATATATATATATATATATATATATATATATATATAAATTGGAGAAAATTTTCAGAATTCAAACGTGTCGGATGTACATTTCGACACTTGATCTCTAACAGAGATTCCACGTCACGTCAGCGACATTGTTTTGTTCCAAATGGCGAAAGCCCTGGGGTAAAGGACGAAGGGGGCCAGGTTCACAACGGTCACAAAGTAGAACAGGAGAGAGCTGGTAGTGGCGAGGTTACAGGGTGTAGAGACAAGAGATAGACGGGGTATCAAATATCAAATGGTCGAGGCTAGTGAATGTTTACAGGGGTTTGAAACGGTATATTTAGAAGGGGGAGGAATAGATTTAAATGTAATATCTTAAAAATTTTTAATTAATTTTATCCATTATGAATTTAAAGTTATTAAAGAAAAATATATGTATACATATATATATATACATACATACACACATACATATACATGCATGTGTGTGTGTGTTAACAAAGGAAAAGAGGGATTTGGTAAGGGAATTCATATTTTATAAAGATAGACAACTAAAGGAGTAAAATTATTTTCTAAGGTTAAGATTTTGAGCTGTTTGAATATTGAAATTTTTTCCAGTAAACATAGACAGCACCTATGGAGGAAATTCCTCGGAATACGCGCTGAACTTTCAATATTAAAAAATTTCAATATTAAAAACCCACCAACACCAGCTACTGAATCTTAGGAGGGAATTCATCAGTAAGTGCCGCCACAAGGCGAATTTTTTGAATACTTAAATTTAGAATTTAAATCCCCGTTGACTAGATGTTAGAATATAAATTATAAGGATTCAATTTAAGTTTTAATCTTAATTTTACCTTAACGTTAACCTTAAAAAGTATTTTAACCCCACTACCTTCCTATCCCAATCTCCTTTAATTGCTTATCTTTACATAGGGGTCGCAGGTTCGAATCCTGCTGGATAGCACACATTTTCGTAATAAAATTTATCGGAAAAAAAATCAGGCCGGTAGATATAAATATAAAATACTGTTTAATTAAAAAACAGAATATCTACTTAAATACAAGTATCGGTAAAAATAATGTTCAAAATAATTCATTACATATATATATATATGTGTGTGTGTGTGTGTGTGTGTATGCATATATGTGTGTGTGTGTGTGTGTGTATGCATATATATGTGTGTGTGTATGTATATATATATGTATACATATTTTTCTTTAATAACTTTAAATTCATAATGGATAAAATTAATTAAAATTTTTTATGATATTACATTTAAATCTATTCCTTCCCCCTCCTAAATATACCGTTTCAAACCCCTGTAAACATTCACTAGCCTCGACCATTTGATATTTGATACCCCGTCTATCTCTTGTCTCTACACCCTGTAACCTCGCCACTACCAGCTCTCTCCTGTTCTACTTTGTGACCGTTGTGAACCTGGTCCTCTTCCCCCTTTACCCCAGGGCTTTTGCCATTTAGAACAAAACAATGTCGCTGACGTGACGTGGAATCTCTGTTAAAGATCCCGTGTCGAAATGTACATCCGACACGTTTGAATTTTGAAAATTTTCTCTAATTTATATGGGCTCTGTATTCTTAATACATTGAGCTCTTTGCCTGCATCACTTCTTAATATTAATTTTTTTTTAATTATTAATTAGGATCAGGTTCTTGGAATTTACCTTCCTACTCTTCCACTTCGGATTAAAGAAAAACAATATATATATATATATATATATATATATATATATATATATATTTATAACGCTTAAGGTTAAAAAGAGTAAAACGAAAAAAATGAGGAAAACGCTAGGCAGTAAAATGGAGAATATAAATAAGAAAAAAAAAGAAATATTGGGACTGTATGAATTATTAGTCAGGATACAAGTATTTAAGTTATAATTTGTTTCTATGTGTGCATGTGGTCATTAATTCGCTTCTTCTGTTCAAAAAATTAGGGTTATTTAGGTGTTTTAAGATTATAAGTTTTTTTCAGAGCTATGTTACATTTATTTACAACTAGCAGTATAGCCAGTCGTTACTCGGGTGTAATGAAAGCTTTAAAACTAATCCATGGTCCTGGAGCTCAGACTCTTTGGACGTTGGTGCGAAAGACTAAAAAGCAATAGCTGTTTCCAGTTAAAGCTAAACCGTAGACTGAAAAAAAAATGACTGGATATAAGTGAAACTTTGATTTCCTGGTATTGATATCAAATTTTCTGCACTATTGTAAGAACTGCAACCTTGAAACTTCTGAATATCGTTCCTAATTCTTTGTCTATGCGTGTATGAAATTTGATTAAAATCACTCCTTCTATAACCAGATTTTTTCGATTATCGATTTTCGATACTTACCGGAGGTACCTCAATACAAAAAGTAGCTAAGAACACTCGCAGAAGCTTATTGTCCAACTGTGTAAATTTTCAAGAAAATCGGTTCAGCCGTTTCGGTGTCTATAGGTAACGGTCACACACACACAGAGACACACACACAGACAAAGTTCCTTTTATAAATAAGTTTAGATTCTTTTTTTTTAATTTGGTTTTCGCTTTGATTTCCTGTTAATATCTAAGTTTTGCTGCTATTTTAAAAAATATATTTAGAGAAAACAGTACTATTCTTGTATTTAATATTTTTAACAGTCAGTTTATTAATATTGAATATTTATTTCCATTAACCGTTACTTGATTTAAAATAGAACTTGTCTCGCGTCAGAAAGTATACCAACTTTGTTAATTATACATTCGGCCCTACACCGACCATTAAGTAAATAGGTCGTGTTTTTTCAGTAGTTACAATTATTTTTTATAGTATTACTGTAATTGCAAGTGGAGCTACCACCATCCTGCATCCTGCATGCCGGACATGTTTTCACTAAATATCTTTTTGATATGCTGCGAAATATATTTATCAAAGTTATTGACTCAACTCTAACTAATCTTGCCATTGTTTTTACAGAATATTGTTTTAGAGAATTATTGAAATATTTGTGAATGAAATTTAACAAAATTTAGCTGATGTTAGTTTTAATGTTATTAGTAAAATGTGGGTAAAACCATATGATGTTATGCGTGATTTAGTCATATATTTACTTTATTTTCTTTTATCAGAGAATTCAAAACTTATATTGACAGCTGCCTGCTGGATTTACGGGATAACTGTTCGAACTAACCCGTGAAATCTTTAACATTACCCGGTTTCTTCTCTGTTAACTTTGGGCCAGAATGACCTTCGGTATTGTAAGCCACATTTTCAGTGTTTCTAAACTTTTCTCCTAAACTTATGATCGTATGGCGATGAGGAATTTTCTTCCTCGAGTTTAAATTTTCTCTGAACCAGTATAGATGACGTTGTTGCAAGATACAGTTCACAATTTTTGTATCTTTTTCAACCCCTGTGTCTCTTCTACAAATAGTTTCACGGCGTCTGCTCCGATTAACTTAGCTCTCTGGTGCCTCCTATATATGAATGTACTAGAGCCACAAGACTAGCGACTAGGTCGTACCCTTTTACTGTGAAACCAATAAAATATAAAACAAATTCTACTCCATCAGCTTCTTTTCTCGTACTTCCCGTCTGTGGAATTCCTTTCCGTCTACTTGTCACTATAACCTGTCACTCTTTCTCATAACTTTCCTCCTATGTAACCTCCTGCGCACCAGTGATAGTAAACTGCTTTGCTTGGAGCGATATAATTATAACCGCCCCGCCCCCCACAAAAACTGCATGTAGTGGTCTACCTAGGTATCAGATAAAACCTACATAAATTCTATGCAACTCACTAGAAAAAGAAAAAGATACAATCATTTCTTTAGAAAATAAGAGCATTTACTTTTGACCCCCTTTCAGTGAACCACTCGCTATATAATTTAGTTTTATTGTTTTCTTTTCTTTTTTGCTTTTTTTAAATCGTTTCATCCAAAGCAAGGCAGTACTGCCACTGATGCGCAGGGGCTACATAAGAGTAAAAGTTTAGACAGGAGAAGAGTGAAGAGAAAGACAGACCAGTTACAGGTGGTGTCATAGAATGGTTAATAGAAGGATGGGAACACAGGTGTGAAGACAGTTGCGAAAGTAGAGAGAAAGGAAAAGACACAGGGAGATATAGAAATCACAGGAGACAAGTGGATAAGAGATGGATATTGCCATTGCTTTTAAATTCATACAGGTCGATGTTAATTTTATGGTTAGAGTTAATTTGCAATTGTTTATAAATAATAACACAATTTTGTTAGCATTTATAAAATTGTAAAAGAATATACACTAATAACAACTAATAAAATATACGAATATTTTTGTTGTATTTCTTTTTATATCCGAAGCTTTTTTGTTTGAAAAACTACTTGAATGTTAATAATCCTACTATAAATTATAAAAAATATCTAAATATTCGTCGTTTGCTGGTATATTTATATCTTATTTGGGAATGTGACCTGGTTATTCCTATTTAGTTTCCTGTTTTGTTTTGTTTTTCGTTTTTTTAATGTATACAGTTTCTTAGCATATCTCCTTTCAACATTTTTTCGACTAGTATACGGTTCGGAACGAGACATCCGAACGCCGAGTTCGAAATCCACTTGAATTCATTGCATTTACTTACGCTAAAATAACTTTGGGAAAGATATTATTCCGACTCTTTTCTCCAGCTATGGGTTAAATAACATGACAGATTAGGTTCTGTTGCCTTGTTTGGCAACTAGCCTACCGCAGAAAGTAATGACAGCCTACTGCAGGAAAATCTTCTAAAAAGTCTGCCAGGTCCCTTTAGAGACATGATCGTTCAAGCGTGTATCACGAATGGCATTAAACTGACTGAGTAAGACCACAGGAATAAGTTGAAACACGATTTAAAAATCAAAATCCTATATTTCCTACGAAAATTTCAAACTGCCTAACATTTTCTGCTCAGTTGCCCACCCAACCGTTGAAATCTCTCACTGATTGGCAATATTGCCCAATTTCGGAAATGCTGGATTACACAAATATAAAACATTGCTAACATAGCTTGGATGTTAGTCAGTTAAGTGCCATATGTGATGCACGCTTAGGCGATAATATCTCGAAAGAGACATGACTGACTGGGCAGAATATTTTTTTCGCAGTAGGTTGCTTTTACTTTCTGCAGTAGACTATTTGCAAACCAAGGCTATAGAAGCTGATCTCTCCTTCTATTTAACCCACAGCTTGAGAGAGAAACGACGAACTAATACTTTTTGCAAGTGTGTTTGCGCATAAATGAATGTAATTAATTTAACTGGAATTCGAACTCGGTTCTCTGATTTCTGATTCCGAGCCAATATCCACTGTACCACAAAGCACACCCTCTTAGATGTAGATGTACAATATTCGTTTTTAGCACTGACAGAGAACAAAAACATTTACGCAATCCTGTGGTCAGGTACTTATTTTCCTACGGACACAACATTTCAGATATATTGCTGCTCTATCGCTCTTTACAATCGTCAGATTACCACAAAATTCGCTATTACTATCACGTTTGCCCTGGAGTATCAATCCTCACTTGATACAGTTCGATTTTGTTTACGAACTCTTGTTGGCCACAAGTTATTTCTGCTCTTCAGATTCTTTCACACAGACACAGGCCTATCCTTATTTAAATGGCAAACGTTCAGATGATCGTTAAGACATTTACTGCGAGCGCACACGAAACTATTTCCAAGTAGTCAAAACATCCTCATTTCTTCCGTATTCCAAATGTTAGAAGAACATTAAATTGTGCTCCAGTTACAAAACATCCTGTATGTGTGTCTGTGTATAACCCTATTTTCAGATGGCTGGTATTAATTTTAAGTGATTTTAAAGATGAGAAGGGATTTTTTCTAAAATTGGAGAATACAGTTATTTTTGTCGGGAAAAGTAACCGAAGTGAAAATAAGTGCAAAAATACAAATTCAAAAATGCAATGTGTGCAAAATTATTTTTGTCAGGAAAAGTAGCCGAGATGATAAAAATTAGAAAATACTGGTTCAAAAGACAATGAGATCAAAATTATTTTTGTCGGGAGAAGTAAGCGAAATTATCAAAGTTAGTTACTTAAGTGTAGTCAAAATATTGTCAATGGGTTTGAAGATTTGTGACTCTTGGTCTACAGTAGCATTAAATCTGGCTTTTCATTATATACCGTTCCCTCGCGTGTCTTGTCTGGTGATGACAAGTGATCCTGTCTGGACTATCCGAGATCAACAAACACAACGTGGGACCGACGATTCGGAAGGTTGGTTGGACTCAGCCAGGGGTCGTGTTATATGTGTGCATATTTGTGTGTGTGTTTCACCTATTTTTTTATAAATATCGTCTCAATGTTTGTTTTTATTGATCAAATATCGCACTTTATTAATAAGTATTCACTTACATGGTAAATTTCGACAACTGGAAATGAATGCCCTCTTGTGGTAGAACCACTCACTGAATATCAGTCAGTACCATATGTGATATACGCTTAGGCGATCCATGACTGACTAGGCAGAATATATTTCCGATGTAGGTTACTAGTCAGTCGGTTAAGTGCCATACGCGATATACGCTTGGACGAGAATGTCTCTTTTGATCCGTGACTAGGTAAACAATTTTCCAGCAGTTGGTTGCCATTTCTTTCTGCGGTCGATTGGTTGAGTTGCAAACCATGACTAGAACCCAATCTGTCCTGCTATTGAACTCATAGCTGGGGGGAGGGAAATATGTATTAATACCATTCCCAAAGGTTGAAAATCTGATAGAATCATTGTTCGAACTGTACCACAGTTTCAATTAGCCACTTTTTTCGGTAGTGTCGACTTCACAGGGTCACATGGATAAGTCCCCTATTCAATCTGGAAGCTAAAGAAGCCAAAACGTACTTTATGTCATATTGATATGTGTAACTGTACCACTTTACGTCACATTGATATGTGTAACTGTACCACTTTACGTCACATTGATATGTGTAACTGTACCACTAAACCTCCAAATATGAAAGCGCAACTGGTGATCGTCTGGGCATCTCCATAACCTCAAGGAAAGCTGACAAAACTTACAAGTGCAAACATATAGTTTCATCTGGCTCGTGTTGCATATTGCTTTTTTCGAAAGACAATGTTGTAGCATTTTAACGGAGGTATAAGCAAGTTCAAGTACAAGTAGGGGGTAGGTTTATTTCTGAAGCTCCTAGAAGTTATCGTTACTATAGTTATTAACTATAAAGTATACTTTGAATCAATGATGCAGAAAAAAGAAACAATATCTAGATCACAACTGTATCATAACGTTTTTCTCTATTATGGGCATTATTATACCTGTGATATAACACCAAAATTTGTGGAAGGAGTGAAAAAGAGAAGGAACGACATGCATGCTTGGTTTTCAAAGAGCATTTTTATAGCTAGAGAGCAAATTAGACTGAAAAGGGGAAAAAAAGGAGCATCTTACATATGATATGGATATACTTCTGTATCTGGAGAAGCTATGGTTAGGACTCCAGTTTCAAACAGACCAATTTTAGCTATGTCCCTGGGGATGACATATTCTACGAACAGGAAACAGCAAGTTTCTGATTTTCCCAAATTGAGAACTGCCAGCTGGAATTTCATTCTATATCTGGCAAATATATATTCTCAAAAGGAAAACGATACGATGGACTTGTAAGCTGCAGGAAAGACATATTTAGCATCTGTCAAGCCTATGGGGAGGGGGCTAAAGAAAGCAATTGTTCAGTTTGGCCGCTGTAAACAAACTGAATGTGGCTGCCACTTTCGTTGTTGTATGGAGAGACTTCACTAAGTGGCCTACATGTAACCCACGTGTATTTTCTCCATCAAATAGAGATAAGAGCTTTTTGTATCTTTACACTACCATTAAAATTCATGAGATGTCAAGTGAATGTCGGTAGATCTTTCTTCTAAAGAGAACGTTTAGGATCTAATTATATTAAAAATATCATGATTACATATGATTTAACACAACAATGCTCATGGTAATTGTAATATTATCCACTATTTACATTATTCGGACTATTGTCCTCATCTTGGTTGCCATTTGTACGACGTTTCAGCCATTGTACGCTCCGGCCTTCTTCAGTTGTTATGAATTTCGAACCGAACCCTTTATTACGATCACTGGGGTATATCATTCTCATTCCTTGTGCGAAGCTACTTCTGGCAGCTATGTAGTTATCTCCCTTTAACTCTCTAAGTACAACGGTCGAAACATCGTAAAAATGACAACAAAGATGAGGAAAATTGTCTGAATAATGTAAATAGTTTATCTTTATAAAAATCTTTTTTAATAGGTGTTTTAACTCTATTAGCTGTTGTCGTTATTTCTATTTCTCTATTTTTTCTATTAAATTTACATCTGCTATCTATTGTAGTTGTTGTTAAAAGTCTTCAAGAGAGGCGGTTTCTGTTACTTGGCACAGTTCTTTGTGCTACTGTAAGTTTACGAGGTTTAAGAATAATAGTCCTCGCTAAACCTTACAGGCTTCTTTCGCGAGAAGAAAGTAGGAAGGTAAAAATATTAAAGATAATCCCATAGTCAGTAAAATAAATTCCTGAGAGTAAGAAATCATTAGTTATGTTAATTTCACATTCCTATTAAACCGCCTTATTATTTCAAAATTTGAAATAATTCAGATCTTTGAAAAAAAAAACTGTATCCTCTTGAATTTTTAAGAGGAAAAGAAAGCTTTACCATTATTCATTTCCGACTGAAACTAAATAACAGAATTAATAACAATAATAATAATATGTGGAAATTGAAAACAAGAGTTGTGCCAGTGATAGTAGGTGCACTTGGAATGATAAAAAATGGAACAAAACAACACATTGAAAGAATTCCTGGAAACCCCAGCTTAAGAGATATAAAAAAATTGTCTTATTAAGTACAGCCCACACACTAAGGAAAACGTTATCTATGTAATGCTGGGGATGATAGGGAAGATAGTAAAACATGAAATGGAGTCATAACAACACGCCACTACCTGCCTTAGGTCTCCCCGCAGACTTGGTTGGTAGTGAGACCAATGCAGAAATCGAAATATGATGAAAAATGACATAATAATAATAATATTTTTTATTATTATTTATTGGACCATAACTGATATTAAGCGAATGGATGACAAAACGATAAAGTTTATCACTTGCCACCGCATTCATCATTCCATGTCTGGTGTTGATAGTCTGTATGCGTCCAGATTCGTAGGAGGCAGAGGATTCATTCAACTAGAATTGTCTCCGAAAACCATAAAAATTGGTCTTTATGAGACCTGGAAATTACAAAATACTTGCTGATGATCTGTGTCAAAGAACATGTAGTTATTAGTAAGAATAGTAGAAATTAATACATGCAAGATTTCACAGCTCTAACATCACTCCTTCTTAGGAAAAATGGCAAGTAAATTAATTTAAAAAAATTTACTCCAAGCCAGACAATTGTTGTGATGCCCTTCTACGAATAATAGACTCTTCCACTTACTATATATCATTACCTTTGGGCGGAGAGTAATAACCCAATCGAGGCGCCACTATAGGGTAGAGTCTCGTCTAGGAAAAATTAGGCATAACTTTTTACCCGGGCTGTATGGTCCGGATTGCCCACATTAAAAAGGCCTTGTACCACATTTTGTTTAAGTGGGAAGGCAACTAAATACTAGTTGCAGCAGTTATAGACGATAGCTAGTACGCAGTTAAGGCCTGCTACTAGTCAGACAATAAGCAGCGTAACTGTACCGTTCGGACTTACTTATTTCTATTTACTTATTATAAACATTTACATTATATATATTTTCTCGTTATACTAATACGATGTTTTGAACCTTCCTTTTGTTTTCTGAGTCCTACCAAACCGGTCACTACAACTTTGTTGCGAAGTTTCACCACAACAAATTCACAACAATAATAAAGCCGCATAAAACAACAATAAGATAGAATAAAACCAATAATATTAATTGTAATTATTATTATTATCATTGTTATAATTTTATATTATGGACCATAAATGACATTAAGCAAATGAATGTCAATATGGGAAGGCTTCTCACTTGCTACTGCACGCATCATTCTAAGGCTAATGCTGATCACCCGTATGTGTACAGACCCGAAAGAGGCAGAAGATTAGTTCAGTCTTAAAAAACACAACAATCGGACTTCAAGACCTTGAAACTACAGACGACCAGAATATGATCTGTGTCAAAGAACCTGAGAGAAATACGAAACTTTATTCAGTAATAAAGGAAACCAACTAATAACAAAGGGAATTTTAAGCTAGTGAAATCATGTAAATATACACCAACTTGCAGCGGCAAAGAACCTAAAAAGAGAACGTAAAACTAAGTGTAATGTACCAAATGCAGACATGATGACAAGAGAAGCCTCTCTATGGTCAAGTTCCTGCCCGTACCAAGTAAAATGACGTATACAAGCACCGTACCCATTAGTAGTTACGTAATGCAGGGTTAAATCTGAAACCGAATCTTTTATTCTTGTTGCACATGATCAATGTATGATAACTGTAAATTATCAGGTATACATGCTCAAAAATTGTTTTAACCTGAAATAATATGCAATAAATATCACGAAAAAATTGAATATATTGTATTAAGTTGCATAGTCGTCGTTGTTAGTTCTAAAGTAAGTTATTAAAACTAAAACAACATGAAAGGAAACTAAACCCAAGGTACATTTACACATTTATTACAGGCCAAATAGTCAACGAATATAAGACAAAAACATTTACATCAATCGGAAATATTTAGAGTTTATAAGACTCACCAAAATGTGGTGGAATTAGTGTTCTTGTAGCTCAACTCATGTTGGAAATTTTCAACGCTACCGTTCACCTCCTTGTCCAAAGGCTCATTACCCCTTTCCGGTCCTTTTTATTTTTTGTCCCCACATCGTCGTCGTCTTCTTCTTCTTCTTCTTCTTTTCTACGGTAAGGAAACAGCAAAAACTGGTGTAATCATCACAGAGACCCATTTAAAAAAAATAGGATTATTAACAATTTTATGGCAGTTTACAATACACACAAATAGAACAATCAAAGCTAATCGCCCAGACATTGTGATCAAAAACCAAAAGAAGGGAATGTCCTTTCTTATTGACATGGCAGTTCCTGTAGATTTTAACGTATCTTTGGTGATCTTCAAAATACTATCAAAATACAAGGATCTTCAAGTAGAAATTTAAAAATGTGACACTTGAGGACATCCATAAATCTAGTTGAAGCTTGAGCCCTCGGAATGATTGTAAAATGATCCGATAGACTCATTGAAGGACTTCCTGATAGCCCGTGCCTTAAATAAAACTAAAAATTTATACTCACGAGTACAGCTCAACACATTACGAAGAACTTTATTTATGTAAAATATTTTTTTATCATTTTTACGAAAACTATCAATGAAAAATATCATATACTAATTTTGAACCTTAGTTAGCTGGTCGTGGCACTCGAAGGAAATGTATATACAGCAGAAATCAAAAATAATAATAATAATAATAATAATAATAATAATAATAATAATAATAATAATAATCAGGAATTTGAAAAACTATCAAAGTAAAATGGCCTGGAAATTGAAAAGAAAAATTGTGAAAATTAAAAACAAGAATAGCACAAGTGACAGATGTGCTTGGAGTGATAAAAAAAGAAACACAACAACACATTGAAAAATCCCTGGAAATCCCAGTTTAAGAGATATACAAAAAAATGGTCGTGATAAGTAAAGTTCACGCAGTAAGGAGAACATTGTTCAGGTATCGCTGGTGATGGTATTGATGATAGAAAAACAAATGATGAAATGTAGCCATCACAACACACCAGTGCATGCCTTCAGTTTACCCGCAGATTGGGTGGATCGCGTGACCATATCAAAAATTAAATTATGATGATAATAAAGAATTCATAATAATGAAGAGTCTGTCAAACAAGGGGTTGCGAAACAATAATGCGATTAAACAAAACTAGAAACAAATCAACAGTAATAATGAAAGTAGTGTTGCTCATATTGATAAGATATAAAGCAGCCATAGTAAGATGGAATAAAACTCGTAATAAAATAATCCTTTTTATTATCTATTGTAATAAAGACCGTTGTGCACTTAGTTATATATATATATAAAATATATATATATATATATATATATATATATATATATGAATGAATAAGGAACAAAGAAAATATTTACAACGTTCAAAGCATTAATATAAACAGTGCTCAATATAGAAATCGAGCTATGAATATTTATTACAAATTATATTTTAAAACATGTCTAAACTACAATCTACTACAAAATTGTACATTTTGTTTCGACATTTAAATAAAAACAAAAAGAGGAAAACGAGAGAGAAAAAGCATTAAAATTCCTATTGCTGCCGATTATGCTGTCTACATCGCCTCGTTCTTCTTCGCCCATTTTCTTTCACTTTCTTCCCCCTATATGAATTTTCTTACCTCTTCCTCTTTTTTAAGCTCAGACGCCTTGTCACCAAAGTTTGTATACTTTACTTCCTACCTATACCTGGCGCCTCTCTTTGATTATTCCTCCATGTCTCTTTAGCTCTTTCTTTCTCGTTTTGCTCTTTTTGTTTTAAGTTCCTCTGTGTCCTTTCTATGGTTCCCCATTCTGGTTTCTCATTTTCTCTATCCCACCTTATCTCATACACACACAAATATTCACTAATAAAAAGAAGTGAATTGCCAACTCTTTAAAAAAAAAATAATGTTTACTACCTGATGAGACATTGTTCTTTCAATGTCAGAACAAAATGTACATTTTTGTAGTAGATTGTAGTTTGGACATGTTCTAAAATATAATTTATAATTTATATATATATATATATATATATATATATATTCCCTTTTGACATGCTCATTGATTTACTTTTTTATCTTATGTCTCAATATATGTTGCCATCATTTTAGACGGGTTATGGATATAAATTTTTGCCATCATTTGTGACGACACGGGCCTACTTGTAATATTAAATAAAGGTACAATGACTTAAATTGTTCGGATAAAAATTAACACTATTAACACTAATCTGACTGAGAAAATCCAATATTCAAATTATAGTCCTAATGACGATTGAAGGGATCCAGAATATTGGGATAAAACCAACAATAATACGGCGAAATTAATGCATAAAATAAATAATGAAAAGTATATTAATCACATGTGTTGCGATAAAATTAAGTATTAATTAAAAGGGGAAACATAAGCGCAAATAAGGCATATTTAGGAGTTCAGCTCTACAAATTTTGGTAGAACTCGACAAAATAATATAAATATGGACTGAAATTATTGTTAAATTGGGAACAGTGAAATCCCATTACACCACCCGTAAAAATACAATATATTAAATATATTCAGTTGTGGTTTGTTAAATTTTCAATTTAAAAATTAAAAGCTTCCCGACTGTAATATATATGAAGTAGAATCTCAGGGTGAATACGTTCAAAGAATTTGCAGGAACATGTAACAGATATTTAGTTGTTATCGGAGGAAAAGACTGTGAATAAGTTATAATTGTTCGGAGTTGGAAATTGATCATAAATCCCTTTAATACAGGTGTTTGTTCGACATGAGTCTCCTTTTAAATTCGTTTTCGTTATTGTAATTTTTCTCAGTTCATATATATATATATATATATATATATATATATATATATATATATATATATATGTTGCAGTGTACAGGTGTGGTTTATTTAGTTTTATTCTCTCTGGTATTAGCTTTCGTCCAACTTTTTTCCGGAAAAACAATTGGTTATTTTTTCCTTCAAATTCCATATAATAAGCTTCTTTGGGTGTTGATTGCAACATATATATATATATATATATATATATATATATATATATATATATATATATAAAACATCGCAGTTTTTACAGATGTTCTCCTCGTCTCGTGGCTGCATTTATTGACTAGGTATACAAAAATGAAAATAAAATTATTTAAATGCTCATTAAGCAGGATTCGTGCATAGATATATTTGAAAATAAAAGTATCAGTTGACAATAGTGGTGCACACACACTTACATAAATATATATGAAGGGAAGCAAATAAGTGAAAGTGGAAAATGTTTTCATGTAACGTGTTTCGTCCTTTATTATTTCATTGGACAGCATTTATCTTCAGGTTTTAAGTCCGATGAAGTCCTAAGGATGAAATACATCACACTCTTTCCACTAAAATTGTTCTTGATACACACACACGCACACACACACACACACACACATATATATATATATATATATATATATATATATATATATATTCTAAACATATACTGTTGAATATAAGAGACAATGAATGTCTATTATGTTTAATCATGAGCCGTTCTAAACGTCGTATTTTTGCTTTAATTTCAGTTGAAAATAAAGACAAAAATTCTCTAAAATTTGGATAATTTTTTATTAAGTTGGTTCTAAGCTTTCGGCTCACATGAGCCATCTTCAGAGAGGTTATAAGGATGGTAACACAAAAACATCCACCATCAGCGACGATTTTTCTTGTGTTGACATAAAACACCGCTAAGCACCGGAAATAGTTACCAAAAATAACAAATGCAGTTTTCAAATTTGTAAAGCGGTTCTATGACATCACACCGCGAGATAATGCAAAATGACAACAGAACGATATATTCAAATATAATGTAATGTGTAACCATCCTTATAACCTCTCTGAAGATGGCTCATGTGAGCTGAATACTTAGAATCAACTTAATAAAAAAATTATCCAAATTATCCAAAAGTTTGGCTAGTTTTGAACTTTTGAAAACTCTTCAATTTGAATTCCACATCCTCACTTGATAAAACGCAGTTAGTGTCGAAGCAAAATGGTTATTTTGTAGTGATATTTTTACATATTTGTTATAAATTCTGAATATATATATTGGGTATTTAGGCAGTATTCTCTCTTTTATGCAAGTTTCGTTAAAAATGTGATACAATATGTCTTTTATATCATTCTTTATACGACCTTGATTTTTTCTTTTCATTCCACAAAATTGCCCGAATTTGTTGTTTATTCAAGCGCTTTCGGCTATACATTTAGGCATTATCAAGAAATAATAAATATATTGATTATTTTATGTGTTATTTAGAATTATTGTAAAAGTATAGCCGAAAATGCTTCGATAAATGAAACATTCGGAAAATGTTTATGTTATTTATGTACAGAAAAGTGAAAAATTATTAATTTTACTCATATATATATATATATATATATATATATATATATAGATAGATAGATAGATAGATAGATAGATAGATAGGTAGATAGATAGATATACACACACACATACAAAAACGCATACACACATATGTATCTGATTACGAATGTATCGAAGCAAAATATTTACCGCACGTGAAAACGTTCGTCTGTGTCGGTGCACCAATTTTTGTAACTTATGCGGAGTTGGCGCCAAACTTATGTCTATGAATTATTAACTCCTGCCGGTCCGTCGCTGTCTCGATGACTATTCCGCTGGCGTTGGAAACTAATCAAAGATACTGAGAAATTCTTTGTACGATTATTAGAAAGAGGTAAAAATGACAATACCTAACTAAACAATCGAGCTATGAACAAGGAACAAACATAAGGTTCAGTTTGCCCATATTTTTTCTTCGAACTAGTTATGACACAATATAACTAGTGCAATATGCCAGGTGTCGAATGATTAAGACTTATATATATATATATATATATATATATATATATATATATATATGCGCATATCTATCTGTGTGGATGTATTTTATCTAGGTAAGTTGAGACAGGAGTTGTATGTACATATATTAATATCAATTTATGGCTAAGTGTTTGCTAAATTTTTACACGGACATTTATATTTATATGAATAGAATAACTAAATAACGGATAGAAAAAGATGTCTCTAATCTGACGTGTTTGACGTTCATAAGCTTCTTCAGAGAATTGTTCAGACGAAGAAGCTTATTAAAGTGAAACATATTAGATTAAAGACACTTTTTTCCTACCAGTTCTTTACTTTTTCTATCGATCTTGTCGGATTGAGATCTCTATATTCAACTCATATATATATATATATATATATATATATATATATATATATATATATATATATGTTTTTATGATGCTGGTTCTAAGTTTTCGGCTCACATAGACATTCATTTTCTGTTATATTTAACAGTATATGTTTAGAAAATTATCTGCTGCCTTTATACAATATATATATATATATATATATATATATATATATATATATATATATATAGACAATGAATGTCTATGTGAGCCGAAAACTTAGAACTAGCATCATAAAAACATATCCAAATGTTGCCATATTTAGAACCGCTCATGATTACACATAATAGACATTCATTGTCTGTTATATTTAACAGCATATTTTAGAAAATATATACATATATATATATGTATATACTGTACTGTGCAAAAGGATTAAGATAATAATTATTTTATCTATTATGAGGCATCAAAATAAAGTTTAAAATCACCCTTGTCCTAGCACTTTTGCACATTACCGGCAGTGTGCAAAAGTATTAGGACAGGGATGATTTTCCTAAAAACCTCACTGAAATTTAAATACAGGATGAAAAGCCAAGTAAATTGATAATACATACTGATTATTTAAAACTAGGTGTAAAAGATATGTATTAAAAAGAAGTTATATTTAATTTTCCTATTTTCTATTAAACAAGTTATTTTGAAACTAATCATTATTCTAGTATCCTTGGATATGACTGACTTTTTTCTTATTCTTCCCTCTTCAATTGTGCTGTACATAGTGTCAGCATAGTTTAAAGGTTCTTTTTTAACTTTATTTTAATAATAGTTAGCTGCCTGACCTCAAGTAGTTCATGCAAAGGCTCTTTTTTAATTTAGCAAATGATTTATTCTTTAAGTAGCCCACAATGATAAAGGTAGCAGAGCTAAAATTTGCACAAAAGAGCAGAATAAAGGGTTTAAGAGCCGTTGGGTGGACGCTTATGATTGCAGCTGACATCAAATGTTCCAAAATACAGTGAAATACACACTAGATAGAGAAACAAAAAAAGAACTTTGAAACAAAGAAGAGGAATGAACGGCTAAGGAAACTATCTGACAAAATGGTTAAATATCTACGATCCTTAGAGACCGGAAGAAGACAGCCGTGAATTAAGGGACGAGTGCAATAAAATGCTTCTTAAAAATGAACAGTTTTCTAGGTCCAGTTAGCAGAAGGTTTTGTGAAAATGGATTGTATCGGAGAGTAGCGGTCAGGAAACCATTGTTGCGTGAAGTAAACGTAAGAAAGCGCTTAGAATTTGCAAAACAAACACAAGGATTCGACGGTAGATCAGTGGACGGATCTACTCTGGACAGGCGAGTCAAAATTTGAACTTTTTGCCTCTAAAAGGAGACAGTATGTGAGGCGAAGATCGAATGAAAGTTACCTTGCAAAATGCATTGTGTCAACAATGAATCATGGAGGTGGAAATATTCTTGTTTGGGGATGCTTTAATGGCCAGGGAGTTGGAGACTTGAAGAAAATTGATGAAATGATGGATAAAAAATATATGACCAGATTCTTATCAGCCATGATGTCCCATCTGGAATACGTTTAATAGGATGAGGATTTATATATAAAGAAGACAATGACCTAAACATACTTCAAACCTTTGTAAGAATTATTTAACTAAAAAGGAAGAGGAAAGAAGGCTTCGGAATTTAAATTCCCCCCCGCCACAAAGCCCTGATCTCAATCCTATTGAACATTTATAGGATATTTTGGATAAAAAAATTGATAAATCTAATGTTACTTCGCAAGACACATATTGGTAACAAATACAAACTGCTTGGCAGAAGATACCATTAAATACATTGAAGAAGCTTGTGATGTCAATGCCTGAAAGAATGAAGGCTGTAATCAAAGCAAAAAGATATTATACTAAATATTAAATTTATTTTGTACCAAGTATTTTTGTCTTGTTAAAACATTTGTTGAGTAAATCAAATAAAACTACTTTAATTAAATTGTTTATTTTCTGTCAATATGCCCCATAAAAATAGTTCTTGTCATAATACTTTTGCACAGTACTATATATATATATATATATATATATATCGATTAATATCGATTGATATATTTTTATCGATTAATTTTCTGACAAAGTGTTAGCTTAAAGGAGTCTTGAATCACAGTCTTTTTAAAATGAGATACTTTTGTATTTATTTTAATAATAAAGGAAAGTATGATCCTTATGCTTACATCAATATATATATATATAATATTGAGAAAAACTCAACTAATAATTAAACGGTTACAAATCCAGAATTTCTTATTTATTCTGAGGGAAATTACTATTTATTTATTCAACGACGTTCTGAACGAGGCAGGTGTAATGTTTTTACATTGCTGAAATAAATTCTGGATTTTAACCGTTTAATTACATGCTGAGTTTTCCTCTCAATATTTTATTTTTCTCGGGATAATATTCAATGAGCTCCTTATCTTTATCTAATTGGTATTTTATGTTAATTAGATAAAATCTATTTGATTATCTCCTCCGTATTCACGGGTTGCCATTTAAAAAAGTTATGCTCACTTTTACCATAACATATCTATGTTGTTATATACGTATGTGTCGCTGAGTGTATGTGTGTGCGCGCGTGCGTACGCCTGTGTATTTCACCCCAAGCAAATCAATAAATGCTGTAAAAGGCAAGAGGTTATCGAGGGTGCAAAAATATGAGAAAGAAAAAACATATCCTTAATGAGAGAGAACAATAAAAGAACATAGATAATGTAAACTGAAGATAAGGATTGACATCGGATTTAATATTTTAAAGTAGAGCAAGAAATCGGAAGACAATTTCACAAGCGAGATGTGCATGAGAAGAAACTGTTAGCATAGAACATATGGTTTTAGCTAGCATTTTTAAAATTAGCTATCAATCTAGTACCACCCTTCATGTGGATGTACTGAAGAAGAAAACTTATTATAACAATTACGATAAGAATATTTATATACATTACGGCGGTTTGAAATCGACGGAAGCTTATATATATATTTTCAACTAGCAGTATAGCCCGGCGTTTCTCGGATTTAATGAAAGCTTTAAAACTAACGCATGGTCCTGAAGCTCAGATTTAGCCTAAAGAATATTTGTGTGAAGTTTGGCGAGAATCGGATAAAAATTGTGGATCTGTATAAAGGTCATACAGGCAGATAAACAGACACACACAAAAACATCTTGCCTTTTATATATGTATATTATCGATTTTCTACACTATTGTAAGAACAAAGTTCCATTTATAAATAAGTTTAGATACTTTTATATCATAATTTTTCTTGTTCGTGTCAAAATTTTATAGTGAATGGTCTATATATTCAAGAGCTTTCGGCTATTCTATTGGCATTATCAGGGTTTTTTATCTTTTAACTGACGACATAGGTTTTATATATGTGAATCTAGAGTTATGAAAATTATATTTTTCCAAATCTGTTCTACTCGTTGTGACTGTGTTCATAAATTGTATAATTGATAGTTCGATTTTTCATTTCTTATTAAGGTTTCCATCATTTTCCTCATTTTTTTCATGTAAACGTGGATGTGATGAGTATGTTGCGGAAACAGATTGTTGAATTTCCGTGTGAGTGCATGCTCAGAAAAATAATAATTGGATGAACACAAAAAATAGATAAAAATCTTATTCGCAGCACATTGGCAGTCGTTGTTAAAAGTGGGATTTCTGCTCAAATATATCTATATATATATATATATATATAAATCCGAGTGAATAAAGAACGAAGAAAAAAATTTTTTTATAACGTCCAAAACATTAATTTAAAACAGTGGTCTATATATAATATATAGAGCTGTGAATATTTATTATAAATTATATTTTACAACATGAACATTTTTTTTTATATATCCACTATAAACCGTACATTTGTTTCGACATTGAAACTACAATGTCTCATCAGGTGGTGTCTACACCACCTGTTGAGAAATTGTAGATTCAATGTCGAAACAAATGTACGATTAGTATTGGATATATAAAAAAATTTGTACATGTTCTAAAATATAATTTATAATATATATATATATATATATATATATATATATAATGAACCTTTTAAAGCTAATGCAAGTATGTGATTTTCCTACAACCTTCCATTCGATCTGTGGAGAGTCCTCTATCATATTGCTCTAGATAATATTCATTGAGCTTTCCATTTCTATCTATATAATATTTTATATTAATAAGATTTTTTTTTTATTTTCCTCTTCGTTTATTCGGGTTTGTTCTTTTTTCATATATATATATATTAATGAAATGAAAGTGTGTAGCTTAATATTACACATTTTTAAAAGCGAATCAACCGGTTTTGCTGCCGCTATTCAGGTCTCTACGAGAAATTCAAAGATTAAAATAACAAAGTGAAGAAGAGGGGAAAATTAATTAATCCAAAGAGCTAGAGACAAAAAATAGCGAGCTTCAACAAACATTCACACTGTTTACATAGCGAAGGTTTGCAGGACCCACTATAAAGAATGTACCTTGAGATGAAATACTGGAACACAACAGCGAATCAGTTAACACTAAAATTAACTGTACACCTTCTAGTTTTAGTGTTGACCGGTTCGGGAGCGAAACTGGTTGCTTCGTTTTAACCCTCTAGGGCCATTCGTATCATATTTGATACAGTATTTCCCTATAAGGAAACATTTGGTATTTCCCATTGGTATTTCCCATTTGGTATTTTCCCATTGACTGAGCAGTCAGTACTGCTTTCATTTGAAATTTATAAAATATTTCTCTTAAAAAATTTTTCAGGAAAATATTTCTTTCAAGGCTTGTTTTCATACTGTATCAAATATGATACGAATGGCCCTAGAGGGTTAAAAATGTCGTGTAATATTTAGCAACACACTTTCATTTCATTAATTAGATTTTGTACCTTTAAAAATATCTTTAAATATATATCAATAGAGAGAGCGAGAGAGGAAAGGAAAGAGAGAGAGAGTATACGTATGTGTATGGGTGTTAAATTGTAAAGATGCTTAGTGCCGAAATTTCTGCTTTTTTAAGTAGTTTACTGATAGAAAAGCATTTTAAACAAACAACATTTCTCATAAGTGTTTTATATCAAGATAGGGACAGGTCGTTATTAGAATCATCAGCCGAACAATGTTATTTCAGTCATACCGTCTTCGAAGTTTCGTGAAGTCATTATTGTCAACTCTTCAAGTTTTTTTTCTGCTGCTCTTTCAATATTTTTAGTATTTATATGAAGTTTGATGTAAAAGATATCTTTGTATGTGAGTGTTTCTTTTTGCTTATTGAATGTTGCTTTTTAACTAGCATAGGATTTGCAGCTGGTTGATTGCATTTTATCGAATTGAACTAGTTTTGTGTGCTGGGTACTTAAGTTTATATCCTTATAATTACTTTATATTGCGTTGACCTCTTTTTATCATTTTCAGTTGGCTTCTTTTTACTGTGTTATATCAACCATTTTTATCGTGTCAGTATATATGCCTGCTTTTGAAAGTTAAAAGAGGTCAAACCAAAATGATAAAAAGAGGTCAACTCGACATAAAAGCAATTTAGCAAGCACGCACTTAAACACAAAAAGGAGGTCAACTCAAAAAAAAACCCAAAAAACAAATAAACACCTGCCTATCCGTCACCGCAACATTCATCAAGCAAAATAATCCTACACACACAAAAAAAATATGAAATGACACCAAACTTCATATAAATACGAAAAACATTGAAACAAAGCAGCAGAAAAACAAACAAAAATCATGAAGAGAGAATACTTTAAAATAATACTTTCACGAAACTTCGAAGTTTTACTTCTTCATTCAGTCTTTCATTTAAAAAGATTGTTTCTTTGTTTTTTTATACCTCCGAACTGTTTTTTTTTACAATATCGAACACATTTATTTGCTTTTGTTTCTTTTAATAAATTATTGCTCCCCCTCCACGAATTGTTTCTTTATTACATTCTTCGCTCTTTTCTCACGAAATTTTCTTTCTCTATTTCCCAATTATTTTTTTCCTTATGTCTTTAGTTTTTCTTTTAACAATTTTTACGCATTTTTCATTGTTTTCTTCTTTTATGAAGTACTAAAGAACATTTCCTTTTCTCTTTTCTTTTTTTGCTTTTATTTCAAAGTATTCCTTCATTTTCAAGTTCTTTCTTCCGTTTTCTTTCCGAAATTAGACTTATAACATAAATTATTTCAACTGTTCATCAATTATGTCTAAACAAAAATGCCTGTTGCAACACACCTGCCCTGAATAAATACTTCAAAATTACATACGTTATAGCTGAGAACCTAATCAGGCGATCATCACTGGACACTACAAAATCTCTTGATTCATGTTAGTTATAACAGATGAAAACTTGCCAAAATTGCCAGGTATACACTCACATGAAGACACGAAAACACGACACCTTACACGCTCAGAGTCAAACATACACATCTTATTCGTCAACACATTTAACCATGGAGTACAACAGTTTCACCTGTTATGATGTGATGGCTTTTGACATGTTACCGAACTTCCGAAAAGCGAGAGGTCATCAAAAAGCCGCTTTGTCGCAAACAGCGCCACCTACGCGTCAAAAATCGATATGATATAACAACACGCAAGACTCGTAATAACACGGCTAGCTAGTTCGCGAGTATTTTCTGGAGTGTAAATATTGCCCTGATGGGACTCCATACCTGACCCTTTACTAATAATTTGCGCTTTGCCACGAGGCAGACCGCGTAATTGATATAGTTGTGAGAATATCTACACATTGGTTCAATCTATAATTCAATCCCATTTAGCAGCAATGGATTCTACTCAATATTTTGCGTTTGGACGTCGATGTTTTCCTCTTTTCTTCTGAGAAGAAACCGCCCTCCTTTTTTTTTTTGCTTTGCGGATTTTTGTTTCGTCGTTATATTCAGATCAGTTTTATCTTTCATTTTTATTCCATTCACTTCAACTGTTTGCTTCCTACTTTCTCACTTTCATTCAGATTCCTTCATTATTCCACTTAATATTACTTCCTTCTTTCTTTTTTTTGCTTTCTTTCTTATTTCCTTTTTCTTTTTTCTGTCTTTCTTTCTTTTTATTTTTCCTTTTCTATTTCTTTTTTCTTCCTTTCTTCCTTTCTTCCTTTCTTTCCTGTTTTTTTTCATTTCTTCTTGTCTTATGTTGTACTTTCTCTCTTTTTCTTTTGTTTTTTCTCTCGTTCCTTCATTCTTTCTTATTTTTCTTTTCTGATTTCTTTCTTTTCTTTCTTCCTTTCTTTCTTTATTCCATTTTCTGTTTTATTTCGTTTCTTCTTACTTGTCTTATTTTATTCTTTTTTTTCTTCTTCCTTTCTTTCTCTCATTATTTCATTCTTTCTTATTTTTATTTTCTGATTATTTTCTTCTACCATTTTTCTGCGTTATTTCTTTCTTTCGTTTCTTAATTTGTCTATTTTTCTTCCTTTAGCTATTCTCTTTCTCTTTTTCATGCTTTCTTATTTTTCTTTCTGCTTTCTTTTTTCTTCCTTTTTTTTCTGCTTTTTTCATTTTTTCTTTTGTGCCTTATTTTATTCTACCTTCTTTTTTTTTTTTTTTGAATTGATTTCTTGTTTCTTTCCATTTCTATTCTTGCTGGGTTTTTCCTTTGTTTTTTTTTTGTTTGTTTTTTTCACTAAATTTTCATTCAAGATTCTGCATTTATTTATTCATTTATTTGAGGTTCTTCAATTTATTTTTCCTGAATGAATGAATTTCTACCGACTTTGTTTTCTTGTTTTCTTCTAAAATAAGACCTTTTCTTCGTCGTAATTCTTTATGTTTTTAGTTCATTGCATTATTTTTTTATTTTCAATTGCTTTATTTTCTATTCTATTTTATTCTATTCTGTTCTATTTCCTTCTTTCCCTTTATTCTTTGCATTCTTTCATTCTTTCTTTAAATTTTGCTTCATTTTTATGTACCACTTGTGTTTCCTTTTTTCTCTTTAATTTTGACTTATTTTAATCGTCTATTTATCTCTTTGTTTTATCGTTACAACTAATTTTCTTTCTCTTTATTTTCTGTTTTCTGTTTTATTTTTTCTTTATTTTTAACCGTTTCATTTTTTCGTATTTATATATTTTCTTCTTTACACTCAATTCTACATTTACGATTATATATTTATTTTGGCTTTTTATAATTTCTTGTTGTCCGAATAAATTTTTCTTTTCCATTTTTGTCTTACTTTATTTTTGTTCATTTCTTTCTTTCTTCCTTTCTTTCTTTCCAACTGAAAACTTTTATTTTATTTTCCTTAATTTTTTTTTTATAAGCGTTTCACCCCGAGCAAGGCATGTCACTGCCACTACTGCGCAGGGGGCTACGTAGAGTGGAGAAAGGATGATTAAATATAGGAAATGTCAGAGGGTGGGTGATAGGCGGGTAAGGATACTGAGAATGAGGGTTGGTTAGATGAGAGTCTTCTGAGAATAGTTGGGAGTTAGTGTGATAGGAGGTGTCTATTGACCCTAGATTTAAACACCTGGAGATTGTAACTGTCGGGAAAGCAGACTTGTGGAAGGGAGTTCCACAGGCGGGAAGCGCGAGAAAACAAGCTGTTGGAGTAGAATTTACGGTTACATCTTATTTGTTTAACTGTAAAAGGGTGGGACCTAGTTGCAAATCTAGTATCTCGTGTAAATTCGTGCTTAGGCGGCACCAGTGATCTAAGCTCATCGGAGCAGAAGCCATGAAAGTACTTGTAGAAGAGGCACAGGGAAGCCACATCACGCCGGTGTGAGAGCGGCTGCAGCCGGTCTGCCAAGTCAGTATCAACCACGTTACAGATCCTCCTTTGTATTTTGTCAAGAAGCCCAAGGAGAGCAGCAGGGGCACCCGACCAGATATGGCAGCAATATTCAATACACGGGCGGATGGTAGATTTGTATATGTGCAGAATAGATTCAGGTGGGAAAAACTTCCGGGCCCTGCACAGGGAGCCGACTTTCATAGCAGCAGCTTTGGCAATGGATTCAATATAGTCATTCTATTTGAGGTCTGCCGAAAGTGTAAGGCCAAGGAGGCGTAGTATTTTACTCTCTGGGAGGCTAGCCTGTCCCATGCTAATGGGAGGTAGATGCGATTGTCTATGGTGGTTAGTTGATAACAGCTTTGTTTTAGAGACATTCAAATTTACCAGCCATTTCCTACCCGAGGCCACTACGGATTGGAGGTCCTTTTCAAGTACGGCAGCGAGGTTCACTTTGTCGTCCAGACCTGGTTTCTGATCGATGCGAGAGTAGATTGTTGTGTCGTCGGCATACATGCCAACTTGGGATCTAATGGTGTCGGGGAGATCATTAATGTAGATCAGAAAGAGCGTGGGACCTAGGATAGAACCTTGAGGGCCGCCTGCGTTCGTATGGTAGTTTTGGGAGGCATGCCCATTTAATACCACCTTCAATGTGCGGCTAGAGAGGAAAGACTGGATGAGGTCAAACAGATGTCCAGTTATCCCATAGCTCCGCAGTTTGCACAAGAAGCCAGCATGCCAGACCCTGTCGAATGCTTTGGAGATATCCAAGGCAACGGTTCGGGCTTCACCATTCTTGTCGAGTGCCCGGTATATGTACTCGGTAATGGTCGTTAGCATATCAGCAGTAGACCTGGTGAAGCGAAACCCGTACTGTTTGTCAGAGAGATGCCCGTTGGCCATGAGATGCTGAATCACCTCGGCGTTGACAATGGCTTCGAAAACTTTGCCAAAGATTGGAAGGAGACTAATAGGACGGTAATTGGCGGGGTCTGAGGGTTCGTCAGAATTCTTAAATATAGGAACTACGCAGGAGGACTTCCAACAGGCAGGAAAGCAGGAAGCAGATAGGCAGAGGTTATAGAGTTTAGAGAGGACAGAGGAGAGTTCTGGGGCACATTTCTTCAGTACTATGACTGGGATTCCGTCACCGCCGCTCGCTTTGTGTGGGTCAAGTTGTGCAATTATCTTGGCGACCAGCGAGGGTGTAATGTGGACGTTATTTAGTTGAGCCTTAGTTCTGGGTGGGAAGTCTGGTGTAGGTATTCCTAACGAGTCCAGTGTCGAATTGGTTGAGAATCTACGGGCAAAGCATTCAGCCTTGTCGGCTGGGGAGGTGAGAACTTCAAATTCATTGATTACTGGGGGTATTGAAGTCTTGTTCCTGCTGAGCACGCTTTTGCAGAGACGCCAGTAATCTTTGGAACCAAACTTAGAGGATGCTATGCGTTGCCTAATTCTGGTAGCAAACGCCCTATTGGCTTCGTTCAGTACTTTTTTACACTTGTTACGTGCTGAGGTGAAAAGGCGCCTGTTTTGGTTCGACGAGCAGCTTCGATAGAGCCAGAAGAAATGGTTCCGGTGGGCAATGGCGGCCGAGCAAGCGGGTGAGAACCAGGGGGACGAATTTGGTTTTAGTTGGAATTTCCTGGCCGGGATAAAAGCATCGATGCCAGCCTTAACCCAAGAGGAGACTTCGGAGGCACAGTCTTCGACAGGAAGATCGAAGACGTTGTTCCAGGGGACGTCGCAGAGGAAGTCCCTGAACGAGTCCCAGTCGGCTCTTTGGTAGCAGTATGATATTCTGCTGGTCTGGTTTTCTTGGTTAGAGTTAGTGCGGATTGATATGTTTACGGAGACTACGTGGTCTGGTAGTGCAGGAGTCTGGGATGGAGGTAAAGCAAAGGTCGAGTAAAGAGTCCCTTCCGTTAGGGTTTTTAGAGAAACGCGTGGGGAAGTCCACCACTTGCGTTAAAGCTTGGGCTATTGAAAAGTGCATGGTGCGGATCCCAGCAAGGTCGACGGCTGAGTTTTCAAGCCACTTGGTGTGGTGGGCGTTAAAAGCGCCAAATACAAATATATGGGCAGATGGGTGAGTAGAAATGGCCCTGTCGATATTAGTAGAGATTCAATCAAGTACCGTACAGTCAGAGGAGGAGGGGGAGCGGTAGAGGAAGAAGAGATAGCTAACCGAGCTTAGAACTGAGAGGCGAAAGCACATGAACGAATGATCAAGGGATTCTAGAGATGTGACCCTGGCTAGGGGGAGTTGTTCGCTGACATATACACCAAGCCCATGCATATGGACATTGGAGTCCTTCCTGAAGAGGGGAAGGTAACCAGGAACGAACAGCTCTGAAGAGGGGATAGAAGAGTCAAGGTTACTATTTTTTTCTTTCTTCCTTTTCTGTTTCTTTCTTTGCGTCTCGTCATACTTTTTGGGGTGTTTATTGCTTACTTTTCCTTTGTAACTCTACTTTTTCATTTTTTTCTTTCCCCATTAGTTTTGATTTCTTTTGATCATTTCATTATTTTTGTATTTTTCTCATTAAAACTAATTTTCTTTTTTCTCTACTTTTCGTACTGATTGCTTCAATTGTTTCAACAGCTTTTTCCGCTATTTTTATCGGATTTGCCCATTTTTAAAGATTTTATTAAATTTCTTTACTTATTTACTTTCTAATTAATAGATACGTTTATATTCTATAGTTCTGCTGCGCAGCCAGTTTTGGCCAGTGGTCATAGTTCAACATAAGTCAGAATGTCATTTCCCCACCTCTGACCCCTTTTATTACCAACCTATTAGCTTCTTACCGATTTTTGGCAAAGAGTTCAATGTTATTATGAATATTAAAATAATTCGCCATCGGCAGGCAAGGCATTAAAGCCACTAAGACGCAAGAAGTTATAGGAAGAGATTATCAATAATGAGCAGAAAGAGAAAGAAATCATACAGGGGCAGTAAATAAAATAAAGCATCCTCCAGAAAAGAAAATTTCAATAAAATACCAGAGTATTGGAAATTCAATAAAAGTTCAGGTTATTTAAATCAATATCATTCTGATTAAAATTATTGTCAATAAGAAACTTGTGGGAAAGTAAAAGAACCTCCATTGAAACCTTGACATTTCCCTGGTTGAGAATCACTCTATCATAGATCATGTAAGAAGATAAAGAAATATTGATATTGATTGATTATTACCTTTTGTATTTTCAACAACTAGTGTTAACGCGGAACAATATCTGTAGAAAATTGGTTTGATTAATCAACAAGTGATTGAGATTCTGTTTATCCGTTTTACTAAAGAATGAATAAATAGTTATAAGTCAATACTAGTTTCTTAATCATTATCAGCAAATACAGCACTCTTTTTTCTTTTAAAATTGCATCTCTGCTAGTAAATACACACTCAAATCTGACAATAAAATATGAAGTTATTGTAATTAAATAAACACAAAGTTCAATAAAAATTTAGTTTGTTTAAATGAATTATGTTCTGATGAAAATTTAAGTCAATAAAATTTGTAGAAAAGTAAAAGGGCCTCTACTCAAATTCTGACATTCTCTTGGCTGGGAATCTCTCATGGCATAGATTATTATATAAATGTTTAATAGTATGCAACTGCATTGTAATTCAAGCGACAGGGTGATGTGTAGGGCCATAATCATCTACATCAGGAAACAACAGGGCTCATAAAATAAGTGGTTCTCAACATATTTTGCCCAGTCGCCACTTTCCGGCATAAGATAGAATTCCATAACCCCACCTTTCCAAGATTATCCGATTCAAAAGCTACATTCCAAGTACTGAAAATACTGAAAATCTTTATTCTTTCAAAGTAGTACAAATACATTTACATTAATTATTTTTATCGAGAGGTTTTATAAATTTAGTCGCAATAAAAAATAAAGCTGGATTTTAAAACTTGAATTAAAACTTGAATACATGTACAGTAATTATTTTTATCGAGAGGTTTTATAAATTTAGTCGCAATAAAAAATAAAGCTGGATTTTAAAACTTGAATTAAAACTTGAATACATGTACAGTAATTATTTTTATCGAGAGGTTTTATAAATTTAGTCGCAATAAAAAATAAAGCTGGATTTTAAAACTTGAATTAAAACTTGAGTACATGTACAGTAATTATTTTTATCGAGAGGTTTTATAAATTTAGTCGCAATAAAAAATAAAGCTGGATTTTAAAACTTGAATTAAAACTTGAATACATGTACAGTAATTTGTTTTAACTCATAACTAATTTGTATTATTATTTTAATCGATATCACTATAGGCAAAGCAGTAAAACCCACTAAGACACAAGGGGTTACACGGCGTGAAAGAATTAGGAACAGAAACATTAATAATGAGCAGAAAGAAAAAAGTATAATCAGGAGTACAGTAATTAAAATAAAGTGTACTTCCGTAAACAGAATTTTAATAGAATACCAGGGTATTGTAATTCTTTAAACATGAAGTTCAATGAAAGCTCAGAATAATTTAATTAATTGTATTCCGATGAAGATTACAGTCAATAAGTCACTTGTGAAAGAATAAAAATACTTCTACTGAAATCCAAACAACGGCCACGATAACAGGAAACCATTCTACTACAATTCACAAGAAATCACTTCAGGGATAATTTATGTTTGAAAGCTACGAATGAATATACCCATGAGTAATTAATGACATCCCTAAATTTTGTCATGTCAGTTATTTACTATATAAAATTAAATTATATATTAGCAATGTAATTTATATTATATTTTATTATATTATATTATATTATAAATAATTACCTTTAAAAAATATTAAAAAAAGAAAATATGCGATTATAAACAAAGCTTTTAGTCTTCCCGATGAAGAATGTGCGTCCGTGGTTTTCTTTTTGGGCTAAAGCTGACATCAATGCTTTCATAGATGACGGAATCCCAATCAGTGTCCTGAAAAAAAAAATGAGCCCCTGAACTCTCCTCTTTCCTCTCCAAACTCTATAACCACTGCCTCTCTCCTTCTTGCTTTCTTGCTTGCTGCAAGTCCTCCTCTGTAGTTGCTATATTTAAGAATATAGGAAAATCCTCGGACCTCTCTAAATATCGCCATATCAGCCTCCTACTGATTTTTGGCAAAGTGTTTGAAGCCATTATCAATGCTGAGGACGTTCAACATCTCACAGTCCACTGTTTCTTCTCTGACAAACATTATGGCTTCCGCTTCACCAGGTCTACTGCTGATATGCTAACAAACATCACTGAGTATATTTACCAGACTCTCGATAAGAATGGTGAAGTTCTAGCTGTTGCCCTATATATCTCAAACGCGTTTGACAGAGTCTGGCATGCTGCATTTCTACACAGGCTACTGCATGAGGGGACGATTGCCTGATTTAATCAAGTCATTTCTTTCTAGTCGCGTAATGAAGGTAGTATTGAACGGGCATGTCTCCCGATACTATCACACGAACGCAGGTTACCCTCAAGGCTCTCTTCTAGGACCTACGCTTTTCTGATTTTCATCAGCGATCTCCCCGATGTAATCAGATCCTAAGTAGGCATCTACGCTGACGACCTCACCGTTTACTCTCGCCGCTATAAAAAATCCGCTGAGGATGACAAAGCGAACCTCGCTGCTGAGCTTGAAAAGGACCTCCAATCCGTGGTGGACTGGGGTAAGAAATGGCTCGAGAATATTAATGCTTCCAAAACGAAGCTGCTATCTGTTAACCATCACAGACAAAGGTTCCTACTTCCCATTAGCATGGACCAGACTAGGCTCCCTGAGAGCAAAAGAAAGCGCCTGCTCGGCTTAACTCTCTCAGCAGAACTCAAGTAGAATGACTACAGCGAATCCATAGCAAAATCTGCTACTAGAAAGGTCGGTTCACTGTACAGGGTCAGGAAGTTTTTCCCGTTTGAATTCATCCTGCACTAATATAAATCTACCAGCCCCTCCTCCGTGGATTGAATAATGCTGTCACATCTAGTCGGGTGCCCCTACTATTCATCTCGGGGTTCTTGAGAAAATTCAACAGCGAACCTTTAATGTAATCGATCCCGAATTAGAAGCTTAGCTGCAGACACTTTCACACCAGCGTAATGTGGCTTCACTATGTCTCTTCTACAAATACTTTCACGGTTTCTGCTCTGACGATCTTAGCTCACTGGTTCCCATCTGCATGAATTCACTCGAGCTACTAGACTAGCGACTAAGACCCGCCTTTTTACAATGAAACCAATAAATTGTAACCGTATCTTCTACTCCACCAACTTCTTTTCTGGCACTTCCCGCCTGTGGAATTCCCTTCCGTATACTTTTTTTCCTGACAGCTACAATCTACTATTTAAATGTAAGGTCAATTGTCATCTCAAATCTCTTTGACTAGCATCGTTTCCCTCATGTTTATTACTCCGTTCACTCTACTCTCATCGCACCAGTATTCTCATCTTTCTCTTACCCATTTTCATGACACCCGTATAACTTGTTCCTCTTTCTTATCACTGTCCTCCTATGTAACCCCCTGCACACCAGTGACAGTAAAACCGCCTTGCTTGGGGTGAAATGATTAACAAAAAGGAAATGTAGGCATTCGAACAAATATTTACTTTACTACCTAAATATTAACAAAAACAAATAAATACAAGGGGCAAAAAGTCAAATGCAACCCCCCCCAAAAAATATCAGATTAAATGTAAATATGTACACCCAATCATGATAAAAAATTAAAACAAAGAAAGAAACTAAAGAAAAGGAATAATAAAACAATTACGAAACGGAAACAAATCATACACCAAGCCCAGAAAGAATACAATAAAGAACCAACAAGCAGGTACAAACGAACGCAAACGCTTAATACTGTAAGAAAGAAATTAAATCGATACATATATACTAACTCAGTAAAAAAAGGTCGACCCAAAAAGTTCAAAAGATGTCGACTTAATATGAAACAATTAAGCCGACATACATTTAAGCACACCAAAAAGAGAAGCAATAAAAAGCAATTAACCACCGCAAAATCCTATGTTACAGAAATTAATCCAACACCTAATAAGCATAACGAAAAGAGGCCAGTACAATAAAAATCAATTAAAAAACTATTAACCACTTACACCCCTTGAGAAACAAAAAGAATCCCACACATAGAAAGATATCGAATTACACAAAATTTCAGACAAATATGGAAAAAAAATTAGGAAAGAAAGGCAGGATAAAAACGAACTTTGAAGACATCACAATAATGTCTTCATGAAACTTCAAAATCTGCATGACTGAAACAACACAGTTAAGTGAAAAACCGCTTCACATTACATCTATTATGTATAAACACTACCAGACATATTTATTAGGCCACCCCAGTGTTTTAAAAATGATGTATTTCATACTATTTTTAGTATTTATTACCAAGTGAATAATTATAAATGAAAATAGAATGATTCTTTTGTTAATACTGCGCAATAACAAGGGCATCAAATGAATTTATAAATATTTGATAATTACCTATATTGCAATTTTATCAATGAAAGAATGAAGAAAATTTAGTGTGATTCTGACGAGTTCATCTTTGCTTGTAAAATTTTTCAAAGTAATAATAACAAAAGAAACATTGTTTGCATTTAAAATTATCCACTTAGCAATAAATACTAAAAGTAGTATGAAATACATCATTTCCTTTAAAAAAACTGGGGTGGCCTAATAATTATGGCCGGTAGTGTGTGTATATATATATAGTCATCCGCAGACAGATCTGTTTCGATGTATCACAGCCCATCAGTACGGTTAGACTCTGATTAACTTTTAACTCAGGATTCAATCCTGGGTTAAAGCAATCAGAATTAGCGTCAGTCGGCGATTCTACCTCTGAGCTATGGGCGCTCGGTAGAAGAAGGCAGAATTTTTAACGTGTATATTATCATTTTACACGATCAATAGCTGAGAGTGTTCTAATTCATTGCTGAATGAACGATGCGTATATGCTGGAGTAGCTACTGTTTTTAAAGTCTACCATTCTTCCAGTGTGCTCACTCAGAGTGTGAGAGTGTAAATAGTCATGCGCAGACAGATCTGTTTCGCTGTATCACAGCTCATCAGTACGATTAGACTCCAATTGCTTTTAACCCAGGATTGAAACCCGACCGAATTGGCGTCAGTCGGCGATTCTACCTCTGAGCTATGGGCGTATGGTAGAAGAGGCAGTCTTTTTATTATTATTATTATATATATATATATATATATATATATATATATATATATATATATATATATATATATATTTGTATACAAATGAATAAGGAACGAAGGAAAAATATATGCATAATTCAAAACATCAATTTAAAACTGATGCTAAATATAAAAATTGTGCAAATATCATAAATTATACTTTAGAACATGTACATGTACTACTACAAAATTGTACATTTTGTTTCGACATTGAAAGAAATCATGTACTTTATTATGATGGTAATAAAGTTATATTTTAAAAGAAAATTTTTAAACCTCATTTCGTTTTATTTTTGGAAATCTTTTCTTTTGCATTAGAATTCACCAGCCATTCCTTACTCCATTTCAACACAGATTAGAGATGTTTTCTAAGAAGAGCAGCAAGGTTAATTTTGTCGGCCTTGGTTGATTTCTTATTTATATGGGAATAAATGGTGCTATTATAACATTTGTATGAAGTTTGGGGAAATTTGATATCTTTGTCAGTGATTCTTTTTGTATCTCAAGGGCGTAGGTGTGCATAATCAATTTTAATTGATTTTTATATTTATTTTTTTCAGCGTGCTTAAATGAATGTCAGCTTTTTAAGTTTTTGTGTCGACTTTTTTCAACCGTGTTAGCATATGTGTCCGCTTAACTTTTTTTCGGATAGGATTAAGTGTTTTCGTACGTATGTGTTCGTTGTTTATTGTATTGTTTGTGGACGTGGTGTGTGATTTTTTTCCGTTTAGCGATTGTTGCATTGCCTGGTTGTTCTTTTTTTTACTTTCTTTCTTTGGGTTTTGTTTTTCATTGTGATTGAGTGTTCATATATTTATATTATATGTGCGTTGTGGTACAGTGGATATCGGCTCGGAACTAGAAACCGGGGAGCCGAGTTCGAATTCCAGTTGAATCCATTGTATTCACTTACGCGCAAATACCCTTGGGAAAGGTATTAATCCGTCTCTTCCTTCCAGTTATGGGTTAAATAGCAGGACAGATTGGGTTCTCTAGCCTTGGTCGGCAACCAGTCTACCGCAGAAAGCAATGGCAACCTACTGTGGGATAATCTTCTGCCCAGTCAGTCATGTCACTTTCGAGACATGATCGCCCAAGCGTGTATCACGTATGGCACTTTAACTGACTGATAGTTTTGTGGTTGCATTTTGTGTTTTGTTTTTATTTGCTTTTGTTGATATTTAGGTAACAAAGTAAATTTTTTTGCCTACCTTTCTGTATTATCACGTTTTCTTGTTTAATTGTTTTCTTTGTTTTCTAAAATTAATATTACTAATATAGTATTATAATATTACATTATATTTAGTATTATATTGCTAATATATAATTTAATTTTATATAGCATAAAATTGCCATCATCTAATTTAGAGATGTGAATAATTACGCATGGCTCTATTCATTCATTTGGATTTCAGTAGAGGTTCTTTTACTTCATATTGACGCTAATCTTCATCAGAAGAAAATTGATTTAAATAATATTTTTTTGAAATTACAATACCCTGGCATTCTATTAAAATTTTCATTACTGAATTATGCTACAATTTTTTTTACTGACCCCGGATTACTCTTTCCCTTTTCTGCTCATTATTAATGTTCTCTTCTTATAACTCCTTGTTTCTTAGTGGCTTTACTGCCTTGCCTGGAGTTGTCGAGAAACGATTTCACACTGCAAAAGTTGCAGACTACAACCATGTTTTCTGTCTTCTTGATATTTCGTTCTTTATCTTGCTTCAGTATTCTACCACGTCTGTTACTTTTATAATATGGATCAGAGTTTCACAATATTTGCAGCCTACTTGCATCACCACACCTCTGGAAAAAACTCTTATGACATTTTCCTTATATTTATATGAAGAATCTTCTTTCTTGATATTAGCTATACTACAAATTCAAAATATCTAGTTTATGCTGTAAACTCATACATGGTCCCTCTACTGCTACATTAAGTAGATCACTCTGCATGTTATGCACCACCTTTACAAGAGCTAGATCAGGCCGAAAATTGGGCACTTTTGTTTTATTTGGGCAGAGGATGAATAGTCATCACATTCCTCTGTCGATCAAGTGGAAAAGTGTCTCCAAGCCTTTGTGGGCAACAAATTATTTTCTACCGTCTAACCTCTCTCTTACAGGTGGGCCATGGAAAATCTCTCACTGCTCTATCGCTACTTCCATTGAAAATGCTGTAACGGACTACATTCCTTGGCTTTGCTAATTCTAACCTTCACACGGCTATCACCCTCCATGAAACTCACATTGTATGTAAATCACTCACATTGCTTTCTTGTTACATGAGTGAAAAATAAGTTCAACTCGAACAGTTTCAACCTGTGAATCACAGCTCAATGGAACCGACTTCTATGTTTCTGAAGCAGTAAGGTGATGGCTAATATTTTTTTTAATTGACCTTGTGTCATACATAACCGAACTCCCTTCAACATTATATTTTTCGTTATCATCAGAAGGTTGGAGATTGGGATATGTGGGAGAATAAAAGTATAGCTTTTGTATGTTTAAAATAGAAATTTATTAATAGAAAATAATAACATGAATTGGTAGAAGTTAATATTCAACGAGAAACAGTATTAAAAAGTTAATGGCATCATAAGTTCGTAGTAGTTCCTGCAAGAGAGAGTTTATGTGTACGTAGGCAAGAACGTATGCATGTATATATGTAGGTATGTATGTATGTCCGGGAGTTATCTTTGGTAGGAGTGTCTTTGAAGTAATCGCTCTGGGTGAATTGTGAAAAGGAACGAGGTGAGAGTTAAGACAGAAAGATAGAGACAATAATAGCGATCGCTTCACATTTGTCAAGGGACGCGTTAATTACGTTCGTGTCATTTCGCTCTAGTGACGGTCGAGCTTGCTCCGTCTTTTATTTCGTTTGTGGGGTCTCCAAACAGGTCATTTGGAACTTCACTCCCGGATGGAATTCTGGCTTTTCTATTTTGTTTTTAGATTTTTCTTAGCTTTCTATTGGCTAAAAAACATTTCGAATCGATGTGTGAAATTTCACGAGTTTTGTGTATGTTAAGCAAAGTTTGTAAATTCGAGAAAATTTGTTTATTTCTCACAAAATCAGTGTGTTAGTGCTTAGCTTTTGAATTTTTAAATCTAAAACTTGTTTTGTTCACTACATTTTCTCGATCAATAGAATCTTTAACTTTCAAGTCTATGTTAACCGTTGTCTTCACCTATGCACATAAACTGTCTCGTAATAAAAATACACTATTTCGAGCATCTACTCGGCCTTGATCAGGGTGAATCTTACTGTACAAATATGAATTTAAAATTTTTCCTTTGATATGTTGCGCCAGGTGAATATCCGGCATTCTTCTCATGTTCCTAGTGCGCAGCGCGTCCTTTCCAGAAAAAATCAGTAAAATACAAACAAATGTTCAATCTTTTATATTCGAACAACAAAATAAAGTAAAACTGTGCGTTAACGTGTAAGCTTTCCGTTACTTTTATTCTTTAATCATTAGTGAATTAATTTTTCTCTTACAGATATTTAAAAAATATTACCGAGTTCTAATGCTATCCAATCAATCATTACAGTATTCTTTTTTTTTTTCTTAACTGGCGCCCTACAAAGACTTTTCCTTATCACCGACTTCGTTCGTTCCTATGCCTTCGTCGGAAGTACCAGTACTCCTGAGACAAAATCAATTTTGAAATTATGATTGTATTTCTGAAATTCTGTGTGTAACGATTAAAATTGCCCTCTGTTTCCTTAAAACTCATCTGGTAATCCGTTTTTGCATCTTTCAGATTAACATTATACGCACAAATGAATTCAGTTCTTCCAAAAAGACGTAATTGCTATAGAAGTGTATACTCTCTATACATGAGTTTTTGTACCGATGAAACAACTTCGTCAATTTTGATGGTTACTACGGGGAAAATGAATATAGTATTACATATATACCCAATGTACATGTTTTATTTGTGCACTATATAAACTAGATCAATTAGTAAATATTTGTAGTCAGTTTTATCGGAACAGACTTAATATTAGTGTTTGTCTACATTTCTGAGATGAGGTAGTATTTACAGTATTTACATTATTCGGACTATCAAAGAGGCACAACTACCAAGGAGTGAAATTCATATACCCCAGTAATGGTAAAAAAAGGGTTCAGTTCGAAATTCCGAACACCTGAAGAAGGCCAGAGCGTACAACGGCCGAAACGTCGTACAAATGACAAAGATGAGGACAATATTCCGAATAATGCAAATACTGCAGATTTAATATTACTAAAATGTCCGAACTTACACATCCTGTTTGTGTATTGATTACTTCCCTTTACTCCCAATCATTCATACAAAAACTATGAACATTATATTATTTACAATTTCAGCGTTTTATGAAAATCAACTCTTTATATTCCAGTGTGGCTTTTGCTTTCGTAGGGGTTGTAATGTTGGTATACTGGCTATCAAACAACTCTAAAAAACAGAAAATTGTATATTTGCTACGTTGAAAAACTTACACTTCTAGTTGGCATGTATGCCGATGACAACAATCTACACTCGCATCGATCAAAAACCAGGTGTGGACCAACAAAGTGAACCTCGCTGCCGTACTTGAAAAGGACCTCCAATCCGTAGTGACCTGGGGTAGGAAATGGCTGGTAAATTTCAATGCCTCTAAAACGAAGCTGTTATCAACTAACCACCATAGACAATCGCATCTACCTCCCATTAGCATGGGACAGGCTAGCCTCCCAGAGAGTAAAATACTACGCCTCCTTGGCCTTACACATTCGGCGGACCTCAAATGGAATGACTATATTGAATCCATTGCCAAATCTGCTGCTATGAAAGTCGGTTCTCTGTGCAGGACCCGGAAGTTTTTCCCACCTGAATCTATTCTGCACATATACAAATCTACCATCCGCCCGTGTATTGAACATTGCTGCCATATCTGGTCGGGTGCCCCTGCTGCTCTCCTTGGGATTCTTGACAAAATACAAAGGAGGATCTGTAACGTGGTTGATTCTGACTTGGCAGACCGTCTGCAACCACTCTCTCACCGGCGTGATGTGGCTTCCCTGTGCCTCTTCTACAAGTACTTTCATGGCTTCTGCTCCGATGAGCTTAGATCACTGGTGCCGCCTAAGCACGAATTTACACGAGATACTAGATTTGCAACTAGGTCCCACCCTTTTACAGTTAAACAAATAAGATGTAACCGTAAATTCTACTCCAACAGCTTCTTTTCTCGCGCTTCCCGCTTGTGGAACTCCCTTCCACAAGTCTGCTTTCCCGACAGCTACAATCTCCAGGTGTTTAAATGTAGGGTCAATAGACACCTCCTATCACACTAACTCCCAACTATTCTCAGAACACTCTCATCTACCCAACCCTCATTCTCGGTATCCTTACCCGCCTATCACCCACCCTCTGACATTTCCTATATTTAATCATCCTTTCTCCACTCTATGTAGCCCTCTGCGCAATAGTGGCAGTGACATGCCTTGCTCGGGGTGAAACGCTTATAAAAAAAAAACTGCCTTGCGGGCTCCGAATCCGCTGAATGTCTAAACCTGATTGAAGAACTATACTGATCCACAAAGTCGTACAGTTCTGGTGAGAATCCCAATACCAGAACCTTTCCAAACTCATCCGGAAACATCAAGGAAAAAATGACATCCCAATCTTTTTTAATCTCTTCCGAGGCAATTCTCTAAATAAATACAAACATTGATTCGAAGAGATGAATACTATTCACTTACGCATTCAATATGGTCCTCCAAATATCGTTCGTTTCCGTATTTTTTATCTCCGTAATTTTTTCTTCCGCGTCTGAAATCTGAAATTTTATTCATTAGTTAATATATTTCCTCTCCTAATAGTAATAGTTAGGTTTGCCTATCGCCCGGTTCATCCTCCTCGCCAATCTTTTGAATAGAATTAGAGGTTTATTCCTCGTTTACTGTTTAAGATTCCTGTTCTTTTTAAAGCCCAATTCAACTCTGTACTTCAAACGTCTCCTCTTGACCTCTGAAATTTTATTCACAAATTACATTTTGACCGCTTCAGTTCCAGAATTAGCTGTTATATTTCCTTTATAGCTCTAAGAATTTCACTAACTTGCCGGTTGATACGCTAATACGACTCAACACAGAAACCTTCTACCTTAAATGGTCCTAAGGTTTTGTACTGAGTGAACACTATTTAAAAAAGAAATGAATCTACTAATAAGAAAATGACTTCTGCTCCCCCAGTGTACAGAGGATGAAACAGTTATACTGATGACATAGGTATTCTTAGTTAGAGCAAAATTATTTTGAGCAAAAAAAAAAAAAAAAAAAATTAGCATCCTTTATCAAGTATTCCAAGAAGTAGAAGGGTTCAAGATAAACATTTTCCAAACAAAGTTATATTGAATTGGAATGAATCCTTCAGAAAAAATCCAAGATGAAGAATTAGTAAATGCAAAACACTTTGAAGTATGGTGCAGTTACCAAAAATTGATTATAGAGGATAAGTTAATTGAACATAAAATAGATTTTGCTTATTGATGTTTAACACAGTTCCACAATAATCGAAAAAAAAAAACAACTAAATATTAACCTAAAATCTTTGCATGTACTTAAATAACCGCGTACGATCAAGCCTTTTGCATGGATATTACGCATGACACCGAATTCCTTCAGAAATTTCTAATCTGTCGCCTACATGCACTCGCTTTCTCAGATCAACGGTTTATAATGGATTCAAGCTAGTTAAAATGTGCAGCATTCATTGAGTACTATTCTTTATCTAGCCCCGTGGACTGGCGTTACAAAAGATTCTACTAAATAACAGAAACCACATCACATCATAACTTTCAACAGCAGCAACAACAAAAACGACTCTTTCTTCACTGTTCTATAAAAAGGGCAAGCAAGGAAACCCCTATCAACTTGGAAATAGCAGTTACAACTAGGATACCTGATAAACTTATATTCATGAAAATTTATTTCAAGAGAAAGGTTTTATAAATTTCAACCGACAGCAACACGAACTGCTTAGTATATTAATTCCGAATGTTTCCTTTCAAGGAAATCCCTAATATTACTATTACAATTGAATTAATCACATTCTCAATTGATAAATTACATATTTTACGTCCTACCGCTATATTTTAATAAGCATGATATGGTACGTTGAAATGCCCCGCTGTCTGTCCCCAGCAGTAATTTAAAACAGATTCATCACAAACTTATTTGTAAAAGAATATTTCTACTTAAAAATATGCAATTTTATTATAAACGACATCAATAAATCAAAGAAATTTTATTGGGCACCAAAAACGAGTTGTAAATTTAAGAAAAATACGTATTTTTTATGTAAATTGACAAGTTATTTCCATTTAGCCAAAACCGCTAAGTTTATGAAAAGCATAAGATACGCTAAATATAATAAACATTCAATTATTTGGTTTGGCTTATTTTGTTTTACGGCATATCAACCACAATGGGTTATTTAATGCCGACAATAATTTCTTGAATAGTTTCCTATGAACAGGATATGTATTCTTTGTAAGAAATCAGTTTGCATATCAGGTTTCATTGATGTAATTGTGTAAAGAGGGCTTTTGTTCAGACTCAAATGTACTACTGTTAATTTTTTTTTTTCCAAAAATGTGTTGACGGTAGATTTTTTTCTTTTCAATAATGTTCTGCTGGTATTATTTTTTTTCTTTTCAAATATCGTTGCCAGTAATTTTTTTTTCTTTTCAAAAATATATTGCTGATATTTTTACTATAAAAATCTATTTTTAAGGTTTCATCGTTCATTGACCCCCAGTTTATGTGTTAGCTATATGCCCATAGATGCGACGCTAACAGGTTTTACTGCCTCGGGTCAGAGGAGGGATGACCTGAGAACAACAGTAATTAGGAGATAGTTCCATGCTCATCAATTGTCTCGAGTATATGACTTGACATAATTTGATCTGCCTCTCTTAAAACTCACTATGTGCATTGTGATAAGGTGCAAAATAAATAAAATGAAAAATATTCATAAAACATTCAATAAAACAATAACATCGTTTCTGGTAGAAACTGATGTATCTCTATATTTGTTTTTTATCATGTCATCACCCCATGCAAGGCAGTAAAGCCACTAAGACACAAGGAGTTACAGGGTGTGGAAGAATTAGGAAGAGAAACATTAACCCATTAGCGCCCATTTTTTTAAATTTTTACCAGAAACTTTTAATTTGTGCAAATTTATTTAATAAACATATAAAATTGTTCATTTTATTATTTTAAGAAAAGAAAAATAGTTTGGTTTTTATTTTAAAACCAAATTTATAGAGCATGGTATATTTGAGCAATATTACTTTAATATATTTTATTGGCTTTATATGACAGAGCATTCGTATATACTATATACTAATATGAGTTAGATATAAGTAAGACTTACGCAAATGGTTCATAATGAAAATGTGTGTATCCACCTCCTCAAGATTTTCAATTCAAGATTTTCACTCTATCCCGAAAACTGAGACATCAGTGTTGCCAATATAAATTAGACTCAAGGTGATATCTTTGAAAGACATTTCATTCTTTATTATTAACCAAAGATATATTTGAAAACTGCAGACATTGCCGAAATATAGTAAATAATTCTTCTGGTCCAAAAAAATAACCATGGGTACTAATGGTTAAATGATGAGCTGGAAGAGGAAAGTGTAATCAGGAGGAAAGGAGATAAAAATTTCCATTGCATTTAAAGTTAGGCAGATTGTTATTGGCTGGAAAGCATGGAGTCGGAAGGGAATTTCATAAGCGAGCAGTGCGAGGTAAATACTATCATAGAACTTACGACTACATCTAGTAAACTCAAATGAAACTTGATATTTTCTATTGTTGCATTGCTTTTTTGAATTTCTGTTTTTAAGACAGTTTTCTTTTCAATTTAACTTTTATTGGTACGTACAATTTTTTTACCATCTCCGTATGCCTCTTTCAAGTTGAATATTATGCATATGTTCTTTTCTATTATATAAACATTATATGCTTTAGCTGCAGATATATTCGGTTAAAACGATGACCTGTTCACATGAAGTCGAAACTTTCAGGCAATGAAGTCAAGCGGGATTCCCAAAACAGTATCAAGACAACGACAGATTAAGCTATTATCTGCTGGTTGTCTTGAAGACATTTGGCGGCATGTCGAGTCAGTCAGTTAACCGGATCAATCAGTCTGGCCACAAGAGATTGAGTTGCAGAGCAACGAAAACCTTCTCTCAGACTCTACTTAAAAGCAGAGTTCATCTTCCAATGCAAGTGAGCTCAAAGTCGTTGGCATTTTGAGTGGTGGGTGTGGCTCAGTAATCATATTCTCTGTACAAAACTACAATTTGTTATCCACGCAGATTTGATTGTATCAGCTGACTACACAAGATAACGGCATATATTTGCTTAAGTCTTGCAATCTGAGCGTGTCTGGGGTTCTTCGACTCCAAACAGGGAATTAAGGCTTTTGTTGTCGGATCACGCACGGCTCGTTTGCAGGGTGCACGTAATTTCTATGGAGAGAAATTACAACGAACGGAATCGACTGCTTAATTGGGTAATGGCTAGGCGGGAAACAGACTAGAATAATTCCGACAAAACACGTACGCATTCTTCACAGACGTATGCATCTGCTTATTTTTATTTTAGGAGATTTCTTGCAGGAATGATTACATACACATATACGTATAGGCTAGCTAAACGCTCAAATGAACTTAGAAATAGTCAAAGATATTGGAAATCAAAAAAATCACACAGGCACACACACACACACACACACACACACACACACACACACACACACATATATATATATATATAAGTGAATATAATCTCTGGATATGTATACGTGAGAACATCAGAATTATTAGTATCGAAATGTGAATTTCTGCTTATATATTCAAATTGCTGCTCAGAATATAGAATTTCTATATGTAAATGCGTTAGCAGATGAAGTGATCTGTTAGTAAATAAATTTATCCACGTATATATATATATATATATATGTCTGTGTATAGACATATATATTTGAAGTTTGAAACTTATATACACACACACACACACATATATATATATATATATATATATATATATATATATAACTATAGAGTAGTAATAATATGCTATGTTCAAAAAAGACTATTCTTAAAAAAGTGCTCAATAGAAAGTGATAACTTGATAAGTCACAGATAGTGTTGAAACAAAATGGCTACTTTTGTAGTGACATTATAACATATTTATGATATATATATATATATATATATATATATATATATATATATATTAGGCATTTACATTATTCACACTTTTTGGACTGTTGTCCTTATCTTTATTGCCATGCTCATGACATTTCGGATTAATACTTATAATCAAGAACAACATAACTGTGTGTACGCCATCCCATTAAGCTGCGTAAGTATATATAACAAAAAAAAGCTACCTTTATTAAGATAAGACTACAAAAACACAGTAAGGCTGTAATATGAGGGAAAATAGAAATATCAGGCGAGGAGGGTAAATGGAGATAATTGCCCCACGTCGGATGAATTTGAAATAATAGATAGAGAAGACCACTTGAAAATACGAAGACTTAAAGTATCAGAGCATATGTTAGTCCACAAAAATCTTCTAAGCAATGAATACAAGTTGGGAACCAATAATACTGAGTGATAGAGAAAACCAACTGTAATCACCAAGATTGTAATATGAGCCCTGGTAAAAAAATGATGTATAATAAGATATTAATTTAAGTTAAAAAAATGAATTCACTGATGTTCTCAAGGTCATATGACCGAGTCGATAAAAGAGTTGATTGAACTTAAAGTGTTCTGAGTTCAATCCCTGGCAAAAAAAAAACTTAGTTTGTAGCTGATAATAGAAGAAGTGTTTGTACTTCCAAGCTCAGCAACCAAGAGAAAATACAAGCAGTTCAGAAAGAGTTTACACAGAGGCCAAGAGGCTCAGTTGGACAAGCAACAAGGAAAAGTGGGCTATGCTTTCACACAGCACGAACTCTACTCAAGAAGGAGCTTAGCTGCCATTCACTCTCCGCTGAATACTGCGACATTTGCATCAAATGTGGAGAGAATATGCTCGCTTGTTATGAAGATTAGTCAAATCTGTTTAAAAATATCCTCTGGTGTGATATTTCGGGATTTCACATCGGTTGGTTTCTGAACCAGCACAACTGCCACTATTATGCAGACAAAGATGTTCTTGTTATTTAAAAAAAAACAAAAAAAAAACAGAATTAATCCAAAGTAACGGTGTTGTATTTTTTTTGTTGCTTGTTTTTTTAATCGTTTCACCCCAAGCAAGGCGGTACCGCCACTGATGCGCAGGCGCCTATATAAAAGTAAAAGTTTAGATAGGAGGAGAGTGAAGAGAAAGATAAACCAGTTACAGGAGGTGTCAGAGAAAGGGTAAGAGAAGGATGGGTACACAAGTGTTATGACAGTTGCGAAGGTAGAGAGAAAGGAAAAGAACAAGATATACAGGGTAATGTAGAAAGAACTAGAGTCAAGTGGATATGAGATGGGAATTGACATTGCATTTAATTTGCTGGAAGTTATAGCCGTCAGGAAATCAAGTATACGAAAGCGAGTTCCACAGCCGGGAAGTGCAAGAAAAGAAGCTGACAGTGTAGAATTGTCGGCTGCATTTGGTTGATCTAATTGTGAATGGGTGGAACCTTGTTGCCAGTCTGGTTGCACGAGTAAATTCTTGTGGCAGGGGCTCCAGTCACTTAAGTTGTCGGAGCAGAAGTCATGAAAATATTTGCAAAAGAGACAGAGCGAAGCCACATCTTGCCGGTGAGAAAGTGGCTGGAGTCGAGCTGCCAAGGAGGATAAATTTGGGCAAAACTGTTGGTCCTTATATTCTTCGAGATACTATGAATATCTAAAGGTAGTTTACTATGCTGCTCTATTAAATCGGTCCAGTAATGCTGAAGATTTAATTTTCAAGCCAGATGGTGCTCCTCCACATTTTTCTATTGTCATTCGTGAATGGCTGAATGGACCTTTCCCCGGGGGATGGATGGGTCGTCGTGGTACGTATGAGTGGCCAGCCAGAAGGAATGTCTTAACACAGGGTAACGTTTTTCCTTGGAGTTGATTAAAGAAACAAGTCTACTATACCAAATCAAAGACGTTGAAAGAACTTGAAGGGCGAATACAAGAAGTTATGTCTTCCATACCACAAGAATCCTTGGCGAAACCATATAGTGCGATTCCTGGGAGGCTCAAGAAGCTGACAGCAAAATCTGGCGTCCATATCGAATTTTAGATAAAACTTCAAGCTTTACTTTCATATCCGTTTCATGTAAAAATATAGTTAATAAATAAATAAAAAATATTTAAAAATGAGGAGTTACTTTTCAATCACCTTATATATATCACCAATCTTTCCATATATATATATATATGGACGGATGTGCGTTGTAGTGCGGTGGATGCCGGCTTGGAAGGGGAAATCGATGAGCCGAGTTCCAATTCCTGTCGAACAATCTGCATTCACTTATGCACTGGTACTCTTGGGAAAAGTATTAATCCGTCCCTTCTCTCCAGTTATGGGTTAAATAACTGAGGTCTGCTGTTCATGCCATCTGTGGCGAACTCCTGCACCGATTGTTAGTTATCAGCTGTTCTAAAAAGTGTGGATGGTGCTACACAAGCCTTCACCACTCAAAACAATTCTCAGTGTGGCAGTATAACTGAGTTAGACACTCATACGTCGAAATCGACGAGAGAGTCCATAATATATATATATATATAAATAAATATGGGGAAGATCTTTCTGAAATTGATAAGTAAAAATGTTCATGGAGATAACACCCTGAATAAAATATTCAATAAGAAAACTATCAAGTTTAGTTATTCGTGTACTAATAATATGTATACCATTATTTGCTCCCACAATAACCAAATCTTGAAGAAGTGTAGTGAATCCAATACAGAGAATAGAATGATACCCCACTGTAGTTGTAGATCTAGAAATAACTGTCCGGTTGAGGATAAATGTAGATCGGAAAATGTAATCTATGAAGCCACTATCTACCCTAAGAAAAATAAGGCGAAATCTAATGTGTATATCGGAATTTCGGCGGGAATTTGGAAGGAACGGCTTTATACCCACAGGCACTCTTTTACCAACCCTAGCTTAAGATACTAAACAACCCTTTCTAGAAAATATTGGGAATTAAAACAAATAACTTAAATCCACAGACAAAATTCTCTTCCAAACGATTGCATCCCCGACGGCTACAATCTCCAGGAGTTTAAATGTAAGGTCAACAGACACCTCCTAACACACTAACCTGCTCCCACTCTTCCCATCTGCCCAACCCTCATCCTCGCTATCCTTACTCATCTGTCACCTTCCTCCTGACATTCCCCATGTCTAACCACTCCTTCTCTTTACCTTCCCCTATGTAGCCCCATGCGCAATAGTGGCAGTGGAATGCCTTGCTTGGGGTGAGATGATTAAAAAAAAAAAATGGAAGCTCATATGCAAGAATAAGATCCCTAATATCTTAAGAGATAGATGTAATCTATGTTTGACAGAAAAAAAATAAAATTTTGAAATTTCAGTCCCAAAAAATACTCCTAAATAAACGAAGGGAGATCATAAGTATGTGTCATCATAGAAATAAGTATAAATTACAATAATTATTCTATTCTTCCAATTAGTCACAATAAGTTTTTTTTTTAATTTGGCTAAGCATTTACTTCCCCACTACCTACCACTACTAACTCTAACCACATACCTCCAACTACCAAAAAGGAAAATACTACTAAAATTCATCTAGCTTAACCCTATAAAAACCAATACCTTCCAACTCCTTCTCTTACTAGAGCTAACCTCTAGACTTAGAATGTTTCTTCATTCTCTGGTTATAAGGAGTTGACAAATGCATGTCTTAAAATGACTTGTTGAAAATAGCTCTTTCCTCGCTAAGGTTCATCTGAATATATATATACAAAGGGGGAGTCTGTTTCGAAACCAACAGGGGAACACTTAAGTTTTTAAAATTTTCTTGTGTGTGTAGGCCGGTAGACGTAAAACAAATTTTTTTAAAAGGCTGCTAATTTCATACATTCTTGTTCTTGTTTTCTCTTATGTGTCGTGTTCCCTCAGGATGTAATCGAATCTGGCCCTGCACCTCTCCTTATTCCTTGTAGCTCTGAACACTCTTTCTCTTGTTAACCCATGTCAAACTCAGCCATCCATTTGATCAAGCCCATCAAGTATGTCACGCGTTGTTTAGCTTGTCTCTTCTTCCCTCTGTCCGTGTAGCGAGTATCAGATTCTCCAAGCCCTCCATCCTCACTAAATGTTCCAGAAACTTCAGCCGTCTTTTCCTGATGGTAAGTATCAGTTTTCTTCGTTTTCATACTCCCCAAAATTTCGCCGTTGCTTACATGTTTGATCTATGATACCTCAGCATCCCTTTGTAGAACCACGTTTCAGTTGCCTTAAGTATTTCTTTCATATTTGATGAGATTGTCTAGCATTGACTGTTTTTTTTCATATATTAGTATCCGTTAAAAATAATATCTGAAGTTTTAAAAAAACAAATCCATTCATTCATCAGTCAATTATATATATATATATATATATATATATATATATATATAACTTTCCTCTCGTCTTTATTTTATTTAACCATATATATATATATATATAAATATAGTGTGTGTGTGTGTGTGTGTGTGTGTGTGTGTGGTGTTTGTGCGTGTGTGTTTGATTTGGTTTGGTTAAATAATTTAGGCAAGTTCTTTCTATATAACTTTTTATTAACATTTTACATTTTCGTATTGTTTTATATAATCGGTAAATTTACCAAAGTTGATATATTTATCTGTATTTTTCCGAGTACATTCAAAACTACGTGAGGTATCATTGAGGCATTGGTCAAATTAATATTTCTACACAAATAAACAAGGTTTTGGTTAGCCAGAGCCACGACTTAAACGCCGTGCTTTGTTTATGATTAAAAAAAGGGAAATAATTATGGAATAATTTTATAGATCAATCTCAAGATTTCCACACGTCAGGATATATACCTATACAAGAACCAGATCAGGCACATAATGGTACCTTTACAAGTGCTAGATCAGGTCGAATGGAGCAATATTGTGATATTTTGATGGGTCTTACCCAGAACACACTTTTCAGTTTCGATAGAGTTCAAAAACTTTTCCAACGTATTATTTTTTCAATCTTTCTCTAACTACCGAAATGTAGCATAACTATCAATGGTCTATCGTTTCTTCCATTGAAATTGCTCGGATGAACTACATTCCTTGTTAATGCAAGTTTTAACCATCACAGCTAGTACACGTCATGCCACTTAAACTGTAACTCACCCAGTACCTCCGCATTCCATCGGTGGGAAGTAAATTCTACTTAAATGTTTCTTCCTACAAACCAGTGCTCTGTGGAACAGACACCCAAGAGGATATTTTTATGATTACTACAATTTTAACCTGCTTGTGTCTAGATTTGACAGTTATTTTTCCCCTTTATCTCTATAAACTGCCCCTTAATGTAACCCTCTACCGCGAATGACCCTCGGGCTTTGTACATGGTGAACCTTCTGTAATTTTTTAAATCTCAGAATAGAAAAATATCATTTTCAATTTCATTAAATACGTTTTTTCTACATAATTGATCTCGTGTCCAATCAATTGATCAATGATTTTAAAAGAATTACCTTAACTTCGTTTTCATTAAAAATGTCAGTTTTTGAAAGTGTCATTGGTGTAACTGGTGTTAATTTTTCTTAACTTTTAGTGGGACATTTTGTGGGATGATATTATTTTCTCTTAAACAAAGAGCAAAATTACATTATTTCTTGTTTAAAACTTGTTTAAAAATAAAACTTAGGTCTCAGTAACGTACACCCTTGTGCCCAATTAATTGAAATAAGTGCTTTAATTTCACTTCTTTCACCGTACTGTCAGTTTTAGACCCACTGGAGTGACAGGGTGTAATTGATTTTTTTTTTGTTTTTTCAGGTGAGATCATTATAAGTGGTGTGCAGTAATATGAATATATTCTCAGGGTGTATGGTGAAATTTGTTTATCCTTGACAAATATTGCGTCATCCATGATTGCATCAGATTTTTAACACGACTGACGATTAGTTGTCTTATGGCCATTGTCTGAGATAGACGTTACTCCAACTGAAACAGCTCTGCTTCAGTTTCATTTCTTTCATCGTACTGTCAGCTTTAGACCCACTAAAGAAACTAGGTGTAAGTGGTTTCTAATATTTTCTCAGTTTAGATAATTTGCAGTGGTGTGCAATAATATGAATATATTCTCAGGTTGTATAGTCAACTGTCGATTAGTTGACCTACGGACATTGTTTGAGACAGACGTTACTTCACGGAAGTGTACGAAAATTGTAACGCTGCACGAACACACTGGCAAGCCTTACAGAGATATCGCAGATGGTAAGCCAGACTTATTCCAGCTAAAATGTAAAAGAGACTTAGCAGAGATTTGTTGCATATTAATGTTCCTGAAAATATTGCCACAAAAGTCGATGTAAAGTATAATGAAGTTGAGTAGACGTAAACATTATCTAAGATGACAAATACACAGAGAAGTCATTTACTAACCCTCATATTTTTCTCTTTATAGAGCGTATGCCTAAACAACTTTTGAAACTTCACAGAAATATCAATGTGACAACTTCTTCAAAAACGCCGAACGTTTCCACATCTGTTTACACTATTTACATTGTTGGGACAGCTGTTGTCATCTTTGTTGTCATATGTACGCTCCAGTCTTGACTAGAATTTCAAAGTGAACCCTTCGAACTGTACATTGACTGGTGCTTAAGTGGTGCATATATTTTTAAAAAAATAAGAATAGGTAATAATATTTTTGTTTTAGCCTAATCTGCTTTTTTAGTAAGTTTAGACATTTATTAACAGGAACGTTTGTGTGTGAAGACTTAATATCTAAACTAGTCCAATATTTACTTTTGATGTTTATGTTTTTAATTTATTTAAAATATCACCAGAATATTTTTATATGCGAGACGTTATCTGAAAAAAGAAGGGAAGGAGTAAAAATTTTGGTTAGTTTACCGGATATTCTATGTGGAACGCTGCCTATTACTGGTATAAACCGGACATACCGAAGAGACGCATTATTAATAATAAGCCAGTAGTTTTCATTTTGTTTTATATATATATATATATATATATATATATATATATATATATATATATATAAGATGAGGTATTGGAATTATTTAAACTATTTCCATTGTTCAGAGAGTTATTTTAAATTTTGTTGCTAAATTCACGACGCTTCGGTCGTTATACGCTCTGGCCTTCTTCACGCAATTGGAATTTTGAACCGAAACATTTACCAGGGTCTAGATTCACGTTTTATGTCTTTTCCGGATATTTCAGTTATTTTCATTTAGTAAATCATCTACAAGTTTTGTACACATCTGCTGTGGCCTGGTATTGAACTCACATCTCTTTGGATCAAGTCATTGCATTATTTCAACTAACGATTTTATACACTTTTTCACGAGTGTATTGCGAGACCATAAAGGTTTTAGAAACTACATACGGGCTCGAAACCGAATCTTAGCTTTTAGGGTCATGTTCATTTGTGTTTGTATGTTTCTCTTTGAATGTGGTTGTGAGTTTGTGTTTTCGCAAACACGAGATTTTCTTTTTTGGCAGTTTTTTTAACGTGAACCTAATGTCTATTGATTGTCATTATCTGCTTGCCTTGTTCATACACCCATAAAATTTCTTTGTTAATATGATACATTAGTCAGAGTACAACTTATAATGATCAAGTGCTTTCGTCATTCACGGCTCGCGGTTTCTCTGACAAGAGTTCTTTAAGAGTATAGCAACATATATATATATATATATACTGAAACACAAAGACTCAATAATTCTAGACAAGCACATCTCAAGAATACTCGAACATAGGTATTTTTCGCTCATAGCATATACATATATATATATATATATATATATATATATATATATATAAATGCGTATGTATGTGTTTCACTAAAGCAATGTGCACGCGACGTAGCTTTGTGTAAGAAAGCCTGTAGTGTATTAGCAAAATCTCCTTGCATATAATACACTTTCGGTTTAAAAAACAAAACTAAAAAAACTAAAAAACAGAAAATCGGAAATCTGTCATAGAAGTACATATTATCATCTCATTCTTTGTGCGGAGAAAGTATATATATATATATATATATATATATATATATATTGCTTTAATGATTCCTGTAGTAAAAGTCGTGATTCAACAATTTTTAAGATTATCTATGGTTCAGTGACATCTGTTAAAAAACAGGCTCTCAAAAGACGATCAATCTGTAAATATGTAGAACTGATTTGCTTACTGTTCACTTCTGTGTCCTTGTCTTCGAACCAAGCAACCATGAATATACCTATGCTCAAACACACTCACACAAACACACACACACAAGTTTGAGCTCGGGCTCCTTACACCAAACAAAGACAAAAGTCGATATAAACATATATCCGCAAATTATTCGTTTTAGAGTTATTATATTTAAAGAATGTTTTCGGTAGATGTCGCTGTGTTGCCGGATAGACGAGGTTATATATATCAAGATTTTGATAGCCAGCAGCAAAGGTTGGAATGATCCTGTTGCCTTCCGTCTGGAATCGCTATCTGATACAGCCATGCAGACTCGCGTCCAATACCATTCTCGCGGCTTTATCTAAAAACCATATCTGCCTGATCACGATATGAATATCTTGTTATTGTTAAACAAAACTCGTATACTCACGTATACGTCGCCCCTTTGCGTTGATTTTCTCTTTCGACCGGATTTGTTTTTACGTTTTAAAGTGATGAATCAAATTTGTTTCTTCGCCTTGATGACACGACTGACATTTGAAAGGTTGAAAGCAACAACATTTGTGATCTTTCTGTAAAGCTTGCCAGTGTGTTCGTGTAACGTTACAATTGTTGTACGCTTTCTTGGAATAGTGCCTATCGCAGACAATGTCCGTTGGACAACTAATCGACAGTTGCCTATACACCCTGAGAATATATTCATATTATCGCACACCACTGCAAATTATGTAAACTGAGGAAAAATAGAAACCAGTTACACCCTGTCTCTCTAGTGGGTCTAAAGCTGACAGTACGATAAAAGAAATGAAACTAAAGCAGCTATTTAAATTAATTTTCCCACATAAATAAATGTATTATGCATAAAACTCCGTTTTTCTAAAAGTAATCAATACATTTATATATATATATATATATATATATATATATATATATATATATATATATATATATATATATCCACCGGCCTGAATATTCGAAAAATAATGATTGATTTTTATAATAATAGGATACGACTTTGAGACTGTTGTATATCTAAGAGAATCAGCCAATTTATCTGAAGTGTTTTAACCACTCGACCACGGAAGATTTCATGGTGATATTTCATATTTACCTAACAAGCTTCCACGATTATTCAGGCCGGTGGATATGTATAAACGTACTGTCCAACTATATAAAAAAAAACAGAATATCCATTCAAATATGAATATACATTAAAAATAATGTTCAAAAAATATATTTTAAAATAAATATGTCGGTTAACATCATTTCATAACTTTTTGTAAGATTTCGTAATATCTATCTATATATCTTTCTATAATGTAAAACATATTAAATTTAAATAAAAAACATATTTAATTATATATGTATTAAGTGTATCTTGGATGTGGCTTACCATTACATCACGTCAAAGTGCCCATTGATTGTTAGATAGATGATATGACATTATTGAAATGTAGCTCTCTATAAATTTGCCTACAAATTTCTTTTTTATTTGGCGGTTGAACTGCTCATGATAAGTTGCTTCCTTTTTCTTATGCAAATATACTCGCCGACATTCAAATTTTGTAATTCTCCTTTGCTCAATCTCTCGGACAAATATACTTCTTACATGCAAGTTCCCTGAAAAACTAGGCGATCATGGCTCTCAACAATTTCCTATTCTTTGCAACTCTTAATAAATTTGGTATAAGCGTTATCTCCACTAAACGCCGTTACACGATCCATTTTCTCAAGCCTATCATGATGTCCTGTTTTCCTCTGTTTCTCCTGTCTTAACTTTGTCTTGTGAGTGCCACATTTTCCAAGACTTCTTGTTACTTCCTTATAATAAACATAAGTGTCCTTTTTGTTTCCATTTTCTCAAAAACATGGTCGTTGCTCACATGTTCGAACCATGGTATCCTCAACATCCTTCTGTAGAACCGCATTTTTGTTGCTTCAAGTCTCTTCATAATCATTGATAAGATTGTTCAGCATTTACTGTTATATTGGAGAATATCCCATAACATTTTAGTATTTTCTACAAATATTTTAATCGCTACTGGTCCGATCAGCTGTTTTTCCTGGTAATTCGTCCAAGTGAATTTAAGCGAGTGTTCTAACAGGAGATGGAAAGTGCGACACGGAGATCCGAAGGCGAATTGGCATGGCAAAGGACGCGTTCCAGAAGATGAGCAAAATACTAACACACAGGAAAATCTCAATAGAAACGAAGAAAAGAGTGCTAGACTGCTACGTGATGCCAGTTCTTCAATACGGCAGTGAATGCTGGACAATATCATCGAAAACGAGGACAAAACTGGAAGCGGCCAAAATGTGGTTCTACAGAAGTATGTACGGATATCGTGGACTGAGCATACAAGCAACGACGAGGTGTGAGAAAGAATGGCAACAAAAAGGAAATTGAACTGAAGTTCCTGGGACATGCAATGAGGAAGGAGAGCCTGGAAAACCTGATACTGACTGGACAGATAGAAGGAAGGAGAGACAGAGGAAGGCAGAGGATAACATATTTACAGGGCCTGATCAGGTGGATGACGGAACGGTGGTTGCCAGGAGCAACAGGAGCAAACATACTAAGAGCCACAAGGGATAGGGAGACGTGGAGAGCCAGGATCGCCTCGGTCCTGAAGGGACAGTGCACATAGAAGAAGAAGAAGAAGAAGAAGAAGAAGAAGAAGAAGAAGAAGAAGAATTTAAGCCTGTTACTAGGTTAGCATCTAAGTCCCAACCTTTTTTACTGTTGAAATATTTAAGTGTAACCACCACTTCTCCTCCAATAGATTCTTCTCTTGCACTTTCTGCCTGTGGAACTCTCTTCCGTTTAATTGATTTCTGATAGCTACAATCTCCAAAAACAAAAATGCAACGTCAATTGTCACCTTCTATCTTCCAGAATCCCGTTCATCTTTTCTCCTTTCAATACCCACGCGACTTATTCTTTTTTTTTCTCACCGTAACCACCTGCACTCTAATGGGGGCCTCTCCTTGCTTGGAGTGAAATGATTACAAAAATTACTCTTTTTTTGTCTCTCTCTTAATACTCGGCATAGATATTTGGATTAATCTTTGGCTATCTATATGTGTCTTTCGCTTTTACTGTTGTACATTCGGTCATTAGAGCTTTTCGGTGATGTTTAAATATTTTATTGTTTGACATTTGCGATTTGTAATTTCTATTTGGACCTGCTCTTTTGCTAACAACTATTCATTCTGTCTTCTTGCAGTTGATGTTTAGTCCTTCCATCTTTCTTATAGTTTTCTTTCCGTGACTGCTATCAACACTGTGTCATCTACTTATCTGATATTGATAAGATTGTGGCTGTCATTAATGAATACTGGTAGACTTCTCATTTTCAAGCGAAAATATCCTTGAGAAAGGTATTGATCTGTGGAGGACTTCGTCAATAATTTGTGATTTCAATCTGGGGGTAGTAATTGTAGAATATCATTATAATCACACCTACATATCTATGCGTTCAAACAACACGACACGTTAGCAGATAGTGATTGGTTAATCTTAACCAATCATCTTGTGTGCACGTGTTAAATTCAATTTTTCCCACGCACTCAAGGGCGACTATATAAACAGGCTTCTACGTGTGGCAAGCCAGTGAGGTCTAGAGCTGCCAAAGCAGCTGTTGACATGCGTATAATTCTCACTCAGTACAAACACACACACACACACACACACTCGATGGCAGGTAGCAAAAAGCATCGTGCGGAATCATCTGACATACGTATGCACCCCCATATATATATATATATATATATATATATATATATATATATATGAATTCAATGGGAACTCAACGGCAAGAAGCCTTTACAAGAACAGTATGTACATTATTCTATCTTTCAGAAAATAATTTTATTCCAATAAATATTCCAAAGAACATTTGACTTTCTCTACAGTCTATGGGAGAAAACTCTTTCTCCTTCTATTTACTTTCGCAGTAATTTGCAAGCCTTTCTCAACTATTGTGTATTTGGTAATACATGTCTACTTTCGTTACATTGACGTTGTTATTTTATTCTTTGGGTCTTCAATATGTCTAGTCATGTCGAATCACATTAATATAAATATTGTAACGGTAGAACCCGTTACAGATTCATCTCTTCCTTTACCAACTATAGGTTGAATAACAGAACAGTTTGGTTTCTATATCTCTAATTGGCAAAGAAATGGTAGCCTGCTGCGAAAAGATCTTTTGCCTCTTCAGTCATGGATCGAAAGAGACACGACTAACTAACTGTTAGTTCACCCGGGAGATAAAGGGGTTTTCGCATTGTCAACACCCTGCCTGTAAAATAGACATGTTACAGAAAAAATAAAAAAAATATGAAATGCAAAAAATTTATTCATCGCATAGCAATACATACTCAAATTTGGTTTCCAGTTACAGCACCTGAAAAATTTAAGTTCATTTCAAACAATATAAACACAATACTAGCTAATTCCAGACATTCTGAGTATATATATATACATATATATATATATATATATATATATATATATATAGTCATCCGCAGAGAGATCTGTTTCGCTGTATCACAGCTCATCAGTATGATTAAACATTCGATTCCTTTTTATCCAGGATTGAAACCCGACCGAATTGGCGTCAGTCGGCGATTCTACCTATGAGCTATGAGCGCTCGGTAGAAGAAAGCAGACTTTTTAGCGTGTATATTATCGTTATACATGCCCAATACATACATATATGTGTGTATGTTCGCGTGCGCCTCTGTGTGTGTGTGTGTGTGTGTGTGTGTGTGTCTTTTAAAGAAAAATAAAAACCGTTGTTAGGACCAACAAAGAAGTTGCCCAAATTCTTATCTAGATCCAGTTCCGAATAAAAACAACAATACAGGTAAAGAAAGAGAAAAAATAAAATGCTCGATGTCCAGATTGCTTTGACCGAGCAAAACCGCTTAACAAGATAGTCATCACTACTTCTCCTTCAACAGTTTTTTTCTCGCACATTCTGCTATGGAAACTAACAGGGATGGCTATAGCAATAACTCGAGTTTCATGCTCACGTCATCTTCATCTTCTTAAAGGGGCTTCGACACGAGTCATCTTTTCATAACACACACACACACACACACACACACACACACACACACACACACACATATATATATAGCGTAAGGATTCTAATCATCTTTCGCCTCGCTCTCTATCTCTCTTTCTGCCTCGCTCTCTCTCTCTCTCTCTCTCTCTCTCTCTCTGAGAAAGTAAATAGAAAGAGAAAGAGTTTTCTCCCATAGACTCTAGAGAAAGTATATACAAACAGAGAGAGGGAGAGAGAGAGAGAGAAATTATAAGAATCCTTACGCTGTTTTCTTGCTCATTTAGTTAATGACGTATACGTGATTTATAAAACTCTACATTACCGGTCTGTTTCTCTTATTATTTCACTAACTCTGTCTCCCTCTCTATCATTTTACTCTCGCTTTCTCTCTCTCTCTCTCTCTCTCTCTCTCTCTCTCTATATATATATATATATATATATATATATATATATATATATATATATTGTAATCCAAAAAGAATGACTAAGAGTAAAATCCCAAAAACCAGATCCTATTAATATTAATTTTACTAATATTAAAATTGATCTAGATGGAGGGTTCGATGTAAATAGTATTATCTATTTACAAATCCAAATATATATAGTATGTAAAACAAATTCTGAAATGTGCATTCGTTGAATGGCCATTTCCACTAGAAAATTCTCGCTTCATTAGCAACGATCGAAAACAAAAATTTATTTCGGAATTTTCTTGACATAATATATATATATATATATATATATATATATATATATATATCCATAATAGTATACATCTGAATATAAAATATCGCTCATAGAGTGCTGGTGTTAATGAAATAGATCTTGATGTAATACAACAGAACTATGAAGTATATATCAATAAATATAGATATTATTTCTTTTCCGTCACCACGACTCGGAGTTTCGAGCACATCGCAGTGCGCTAGACAGAAACTGACAGTTACATAATTTGAATTTTTATAAAAGTTTCTGGTCAATGCTAGCGCAGCCCATATCTTATACAGGAATCAAACGAGCATTAATGGTATTTCTTAAATGTCTTTATATCTCTCTCTCCCTCTCCCTCTCTCTCTCTCTCTCTCTCTCTCATTCTCTTCGTCTGTCTCTCTGTACATATATATATAAATAATATATAGTCATACTTAGACAGATCTGTTTTGCTGTATCACAGCTCATCAGTACGATTAGACTCCGAATTGGCGTCAGTCGGCCATTCTACCTATGGGCTATGGGCGCTCGGTAGAAGGCAGACTTTTTAGCTTGTATATTATCATTATACACGCCCAATAGCCAGATATTTAAACACATGTATGAATGTATTTATATGTTTAAACGTATATATATATAAATATATATATATATATATATATATATATATATATATATATATATATGTCTGTGTGTGTGTGTGTGTGTGTGTGTGTTTGCGTGTGTGTTTAGGCAGCAAATTTTCTTTTAGACATGTCAGATTAAATAAATTGCAAACATTGTGTCTGCTTATTTTTTAATAAAATCCGTTCATACTCACGGATAATCTTTCGTGTATTATAATTGAAAGATGTCAGAAATGAGCTGTAACGTTGACAGATGTTATTATCATTTATTTCTCAATGTACCCAAGTACTTTCAATCTCCTTCCGAGATCATGCTTGAAGGTGTGAGATATGGTAACAAAACATAACAAATACATATATATATATATATATATATATATATATATAGAGAGAGAGAGAGAGAGAGAGAGAGTCATCCGCAGACAGCTCATCACTACGGTTAGACATCCGATTGTTTCTAGGCAGCATTGAACCCGGCCGAATAGATAGATAGATAGATAGATAGATAGATAGATAGATAGATAGATAGATAGATAAAGTTTCAGTGATTAAATTTTTAAATAATTTTAATATGCTTTTATATTTTTTCTTTTCAAGACATAAATCATATAAACATTGTGTGAATGTTTATGTTATGAAAGGCTTTCGGATATAATTTTAGCCATTATTTAGGATTAATTCTATTTTAATTTTAACTGAATATATGGATTGCTTTATGTATGTAATTTTATTTATGTATCTAAAGCATATTATTTTTATTTTCTAAACACTGTCAGATCATTATGACCAAGTTTCATAGTTCATATCATTAACTGTTGGCCTTTGTATTTTTAAGGATTTTGAAAATTCATGAGTTGATTTGATGCTATAATTGGTTGGTAGCTAAGGAGTGATTATATCATTGAGAACTTAATTTGACTTGTCAATGTACTCATGGATGCAAAATAGGCTTTATTAAGAATGTCCTTATGATGACTCACGAGAATGTATTCTCTCACCCACTTTGCTTTAAAGAACCTATAACATAAAAAATGTTTGTAATTAACGGTTTTCCAAACTATTTATAGATTACCATATTAAACTTTTTCTTTCAAAGGTAACCAATTGCAACACTGAATACAGAGAATAATAATAGCATTAATAATTTCTCTAAAAATCAAATGCATCTAAGCTATAAGCAACAGTTGACAAGAACAGCAAAATTATGTTATCCACTGTAAAGTATTTAACATTGCTGAAATCATTATGAAAAGTAATATTTCATCTGCAATATCCAAATTACAAAGAACGAAAATTATTTACGAATTCACATGTCCTTTAAGTAACTGTGATCAAGACTAATGCAAATCATAATTAATTATATTGGATGAACTACAACATGTTAACAAAAGACTCCCGTCACATCTCTTTTACAATAACCTAATTAAATCTTATTTAAATACATATGGAGAACTACCAAACTGTTCCCGGAACATAATTGTTACTAATACAAATATAACATCATTATCCACATGTAAAAAAAGGTTAAAAGTAATGAAAGAATTATTAATAAAAACAAAAGGCCAATACATAAATTTATCAACTATGATCACGACCACGATGTTTGACCGTGTTTGTAAAATAAACATTCCTATAACTCTACATATATACATAAAACAATCCATATATTTAGTTAAAAGCAAAAATAAAATTTATCCTTGATAAAAACTGAAAAAATATATGAATACGTTTTTGTATATAAAACATTCTGTGAATTGTTATATAATTCATATACTGCAAATAAAAAAATTATAAAAACATAAAAAAAACTATACAAAATTATATATAACAACAGCATCTTGTCAGTCGTTTTTTACAAAACGTGTATATATATATATATATATATATATATATATATATATATATATATATATATATGTTTGATTATAAACACACAAACATATATTTGTAAATTCTTTACCTAAACGAATCTATCAAGTACTCAAATTCACGGTAACATTTCATTTGGAATTCTTACATTTTTCTTTTTATATTCAACGTATTGACATTCTTTTCTGATAATTTACAAAATCCCCAGACGACAATTCCTTTTTTACAAAGGATATAGGTAAAAGTACTTTACCTGTTCATAATGTATCTATATTTCCGATTTTTTTATATCTCTGTTGAAATTAGACCCTCTCACATAAACATATTCATCTGTGTATGCTAAATTCTTTCAGTGTGTTAGAATCATCAAAACATATCTTGCTAATGTCGTTAAAGAAAATAGACTATATTTTTTCAAATATATAAAAAGAGAATAAAAAATTAACATACGCACACAGACACGTACTTACATCAAAATACTATATATATTGTCTGTGTCTATATACGCGCATGCGCATCATGCCATTTATCCAATCAAATTTTTCCGCTATTCAGCCTTGTTTCTTGTTTGCAAGTTCAACATGTGCATTGATCATTAGCGGGCGGGAAATTTTGTGAACCCTTTTACCTACGACCATTTCCTACACATTTCTATTTCTTGATCATTTATTTTAAATTATAACTACTTTTTTTTTATCTATACCTACCTACTCATACATCACTCTTTTCATTTTTATAAGCATGTCACCTCATTATGATCGTCTTCGTACAGACATCTGTTTTTTTTTTCTGTTAAATCAATACTTAAAATTATCTAGTCAAAAGTCTTTTTTCAACTCCCTATATATTTTTCGTGCTAATGACGTTTAACTACCGGTTATGGTTCGCCACTAATCGACTCGGCAGTGATGTACATCTCAATTGTCATCAACGAAATACAGTGATCCATTCATATCCAGTTTTCTCCAAATTTAGTGAAACTTAACAGAAAATTACGCAGGCATATTCATGTGAGACGTTTTCTACATATGTGTGCTTGAGTTGAAAATATTTGGCTTCTTTTCAAAACAGATATAAGAAAAAATATTTCATGTCACATTGTTAGAGGAATATGCACAGCATAGAATTAAGTCTCAAGGACATATTCACATGTACATGCTAACTTTCATTTATATATTTAAACAGATTTCAAAGTACGTGTAGTTTTAAGAGTAAGAAAATGATAAAAACGAGAAATATCCACAGCATCTGACACATGGGCGTACGCGCAGGCATGAACACTCATATCAACGTAACAATAATAATAAGTGTATCTCAACTGGAGCATGAATTAATTACATCAACCTTTGTATAAAGATAAGAAAAGAAAAACATCAATCAGTTGATAACAGCTACTGACAAGTGGACTGAGCAGTTACGGAAATGTTCGGCTATTGTGCTGAATAAAACATCAGTCAGCAAAAGAACACATTATATATGTATTAATCTTACACATACACACACGCACACACACACAAGCACGCACACAGACACACACGCAGACACACACACAAATCAGTAGCTAATCTCGCATGTACACATCGCTCATTCAGGGATGAATTAGAGCACTCTGGCTATTGGGTGTGTATAATGATAATATACACGCTAAAATGTCTGCTTTCTTCTACCGAGCGCCTAACGCCCAGAGGTAGAATCACCGACTGACGCCAATTCGGTCGGGTTTCAATCCTGGGTTAAAAGCAATCGGAGTCTAACCGTACTGATGAGTTGTGATGCAGCGAAACAGATTTGTCTGCGGAGACTATACACACACACACACACACACACACACACACATACATACATACATATATATATATATATATATATATATATATAAAGTACTGTGAGAGAAAAATTCAACACTTAATTAAACGGTTATAAATCCAGAATTTATTTTGGCAATTTTTAAAAAATTACAATTGACTCCTTCAGACAGTTGAGTTTCTGTCTCAATATATTATATTGCTTTGGAAAATATCTACTGAGCTTTTCATTCTTATCGAATTAATATTTTACATTAATTAGATTAAATCTTTTGGATTATCCTCTCCGTTTTTATGAATTTGCCATTCTCTCTCTCTCTCTCTTATATATATATATATATATATATATATATATATAGTCATCCGCAGACAGATTTGTTTCGCTGTATCACAGTACGGTTAGACATCCGATTGTTTTTAGCCAAGATTGAAATATATATATAAGTGTTCTTACAACCATGGATGAAAACGTTATATGTTTTGTAATTTTAAAAATTACGCGTTCAAAAATTTCCTGCCACGTGAGTGTTAAAAAAGACCCCCGTTACGTGAGCATTCTTAAAAAACAGCAAACAGTAATATCAGTTATTGAAAATTGCCTGAAAACACCAGGCATGGTAGAAACCTGGATCCCGTAATAACTCATTTACAAATGGAAAATATTCATAAGTTCTACAATATAATTATATTAAAGACGTTTTAATAGAAATTGTGTACTGGCCTAACTTTATTATGATCAAAAATTAAGTAGTTGAACAATATATATATATATATATATATATATATATATATTACGAAATTTTATGGAAAGTTACAAAATTGGTATTAAGTGACATATTAATTTAGATTTATTTGTTTGAACATAATTTTAATGGATACTCGTATCTGAGTGAACAGTCTGTGTTTTTCTATAATTGAGCAGCACAATTTTGCAGAGGCCTAATTATTCCATCTAATAGATATTTTCCCAAAAAGATTTCTCGAATACTTGTGTGTGTGTGTGTGTGTTAAATGAAAGAATGACAACTGAAAAAATATTTCCACTGACGCGTTTCCTTCCTTGTTGAAATATACTAAAGCAAATGTAGAAATTGTATTTGGTAACCGTGATTTATCGACACTGGATAAGTAGTGTTAAGATAAAAAATATAAGGTTTTTCATTTCGCCACTAGTTGTAATAGTATATATATATATATATATATATATATATATATACATATATATATATATATATATATATATATATATATATATATATATAATAACCATTTCACCCTAAGCAATGCAGAATCGCAAAGGGATGAACAGTGAGTGAAAAAAAAAAGGTACGGAGGATGTCAAAGAAAGGTAAGAGATGGAAGGAAATGAAGAAAATCGAAAATGGCAGTTGACGTAGCATTTAAACTTTTGGTGTTTTTAGCTAGCAGGGAATCAAACAAGCGAAAGAGATTTCCATAAACTGGAAGTGCGAGAAAAGAATATATTAGAGTTGAAGACATTGTTTAATGTAACCCCTTCCATGGTAAAAAGTTAGAACTTTGATGCCAATCTAGTAGCATACGTAAATATATGTGGAAAAAATCCTCATCAGAGCTTCCAATCATGATCGATTATACTGAAGATCCTTCTTTGGATTTTTTGAGAACCCTAAGCTCGGAGGAGCTTAAGTCACTGATGCCTCCTCAACAGGTGTTTACCCGTGCAACCAGACTGGCAACTGGGTCCCACCCATTCACAGTCAGGTTAGCCAAATGCAGACGACAATTCTACTCCTGCAGCTTCCTCTCTCGCACTTCCCGCCTGTGGAACTCACTCCCGTATTCTTGCTTTCCTGACGGCTACAACCTCCAGAAATTTAAATGCAAAGTTAATGCTCATCTACTAACCACTGGCCTATAGCTCTCTCCCCTTTCCTGTATAACCTTCCCTTTCTCTCCACCTATGTATCTGTCATCGCATCTGCTTTCTCAGCTTTCTATTGTTCCTTTCTAACTAGCTTGTACTCCTCGCTCTTTTCTAATTAATCTTTATACATTTATGTAGCCCCCTGCACATCAGTGGCGTTTCCGCCTTGCTCGGGGTGAAATGATTAAAAAAAAAAATGAATAGCAGGAGCACCCGACGAGATATAACAAGAGTATTAAATTCAGGGACAAACGGTAGATTTATAAATGTGCAAATTGGCACATTATATAAATTTCTGACGAGAAATATATATATAGGGTGTATCAAAAATAATTTTACAAACATCAGAAGCAGGTTTCTCACATGAAAACTAGGACAAAATTCTATAAAAACACTCGTTTACAAATCCTTGGTAATTCTAATTATTAATTGTCGAGTATAACATCTATTCATTTTCCATGAAATTAATATGCAAATTACGACCGAAAAAACCACATTCGGATATAAATATATTTGCGGACAGATAACTTAGAGAGAGATAAAGTCCACTTTTCCTATTTTGACAATTGTGCAAGAGCTTCTGGAATGCGGTTTAACACTCAAATCTATCCCTATCACCTCTAATGTAACTAATTACCCAACATTTTTCATACAGGTCAATCACAGATGTTTGAATGCAAGTACTCAGTACACTTCGAAGTGTTACACTAGGTGCAATAGTTGACACTTTGATTAAGTTTTCTTTATGTTTTATGTCCCTTTAGAAAATAGGCGATCATGGTCATTCACAGTTATATGCCCTTCGTGGCTCTTAATAAATTTAGTCTTTTGTTATCTCGCCTAAACCTTATTTTACAATCTCTTTTTTTTACTAAAGATAAGTTATGCGCTGTTTTCCTCTATCTCTCTTGCCTTTAATTCTTCTTGTGAGTATCTTATTTTCCAAGTTCTCTTTCCTCATTATGTTCCCTATAAATGCCAGTTGTCTTTTACTGATTTTAAGCATGTTGGTTCATTTTTGTTTCCATTTTCTCTCAAAATTGTTCATTGCTCCCGTGTTCGGTCCATGATATTCTCAGCATCCTTCTGTATAACACCATTTCTGCTGATTCAAGTCTCTTCTTCATTCATGAAGAAATTGTCTGACATTTCCTTTCATATAGGAAAACTATACTCCGTTTGTATGCCTTTGCTTTACAACTTTCAGATTAAATTAAACATTTAGTAAAACTCTCATGTTTGGGCTGGAATGATGAATCCTCACTTAGTAGAATTCAAAATCAGTTATTCTTATAATTTTCTGTTTCTTCTGTGTAAAGCATTTTCATTACATTGGCAATCATGGCTCTCCAAAATTTCCTATCATTTGTGGTTTTAAATAAATGTTGTCTTTTCGCTATAAGTCTTAATCTATGTTCTGCCATACATTAACACATGCTCATAAGATAAGTTAGATGTTTTTCCTTTGTCCCCCATGCATTCAATATGCCTTATGAGTGCTAAATTTTTCAAGCCCTTTTACCTCATTATGTGCATTAGAAATTTCAACTGTCTCTTGCTGATGTTAATTATAAATGTCTTTTTTCATTTTCTCTAAAACTTCATCTTTACTCACATGCTCATTCTACGGTATTCTCTGCATCCTTCTGTACGACCACATTTATTTTGCTTCAGGTGTTTTCATTTGTGAGCAAATTGACCAATACTGACTGCCATACAGGACGACTGCTATTACATGCATTATCTTTTTTACTTCTTTTTGATTTTCCCTTTATAGCTTAAGTTATCATAGCTCTCCCCAATTTCTCTCTGTTGTAGTTCTTAATATATTTCGTCTTTTTTTTTATCTTCTCTGCCACCCATTTCCTCAAGTTTACTAATTAGGTTATACGTTGTTTTATATCTTAATATTCTGCTTAGATTTTGAAATCATTGGCTGTGTTCATAAATTAGACTAAAAAATTTCTTTGTTTTGCATTTATATAATTTCTAGTACAATCTAACTTGGTGAAGGAAATAAGAAGTTAAGTTCTATATTTCAATCGCCTGATGAAGGTCGGAGTGTACAACGGCCGAAATGTCGGGAATATAGCAACAAAGATAAGGACAACAAGTTATACAATATAGATAGTGTAAATAAATCTAATACTTCATATACATATAGACAAATATATCCAAAGTCTTTGATGAAATAATCTTTTTTGCAAATAAAACTTTAAAAAAAACATGTTCAAGGAAGTTTTCTATGAATTCTGAAAATCCCAATCTTTGTTCTTATATTTATTTATATTTTGTTAGAGGTTTTCACTTCAAAAATTGCCTACTGAATAGAAGAGCGAAAAGTTTACGCTTAAGCGTGTCAAGATGAGTCTTCAGAAAAAAAAGACGTGTTGTGGGAGTTAATAAATATTGAAATGTAGCAGAATCAACCAGATGTTTGTTTATTATTAAATATTGGTTACTGAACGTGCCAAAAGGCACATCATCTTTATTAAATGTCGATTGCCTAGCTCAGTAGACGTCAGCGACATTACATAGTTAAACATAGAATACCTTCCATGTACAAAGTTTATATTTATCTTATTCTAATTCAGCATGGCTCTCCTTTAATTCTTTAGTTATTACTTACGTTATCCCCTGCATGTAATTCAGAAGGAAGAGACCATTCTGTTTTGATGGTAAAATTAAAATCTGTTCATTTGTATCTCATGATTGTTATTAAAACTTTTGTTAAAGTAAAGGATGAAAGACAATATTTGTCTTCAGTGAGAATGGATGAAAGACAATAGTTGTCTTCAGTGAGAATATAAAAGAAAGGAAGAAGTAACGAAGAAAAGTAAAAGTCTTTAAAATAAAAATCCAATGACAATAAATAAAATAAAATAACACAACATCGTCTGCTAAATTATTTTTTAATTATTATTACGATAAATGTGCATATGACAGAAATTTGGCTAGAAATAAAGATATGAGTTAGGTACCTCCATTCATTTTTTGTATCTAAATTTTAAATTAACCTTTTAAAAATAAAAATAAAAGTTTTCTTGAAACTTTTATTTTAGTTTAAATAAATAAATTAAAATTTAAATAAAAAATTTAAAAAATTCAAAAAATTTAAAAAAATTAAATTAAATAATAAAATTTACTATTTCCAGTAAGCAAAGTACTTTGGTGTATTTATATATATTGATTGGAATAAAAAATGTTTCAATGTTTTTTTAATCTTTCAATTTTTCGGCTATTTTTAAGCGATCGACACATTTGTAAACAAAAATTAATTCTCGGTTTTAAAAATCTTGCAAAATTAAAATATATACCGATGGCAGATTATTTTTGGAAAATTAGCCAATTGTATGTGAAATTAATCTGATTTACACAAGTATTACATATTTATAGCATGAAATTTAGAATAAAACTATTTCTAAATCACAGAGTTGAACTTTTTGACTTGTCCGCCTTATATCAAACGTGTTGACAGGTTGGTGATTACAGATAAGATAAAAGTGTAAGGCGTTTACGAGTGAAATCTTTTTCGGGTAAGGGGAGGAAACTCTGACCTTTTAATTTGCACATAGAAATTACCATAAAAAATATCTTCAAATACACAAATAAAAATATTCTTTTAAAAATATGAAGACCAAACGATTTGTATTAAACTTCTTTTCAATTTTCGATAAGCAATATAATCTGCTGCTATGAAAGTGGGCTCCCTGTGCAGGGCCCGGAAATTTTTCCCACCTGAAACTATTCTGCACATATACAAATCTACCATCCGCCCGTGTATTGAATATTGCTCCCATATCTGGTCGGGTGCCCCTGCTGCTCTCCTTGGGCTTCTTGACAAAATACAAAGGAGGATCTGTAACGTGGTTGATACTGACTTGGCAGACCGGCTGCAGCCGCTCTCACACCGGCGTGATGTAGCTTCCCTGTGCCTCTTCTACAAGTACTTTCATGGCTTCTGCTCCGATGAGCTTAGATCACTGGTGCCGCCTAAGCACGAATTTACACGAGATACTAGATTAGCAACTAGGTCCCACCCTTTTACTGTTAAACAAATAAGATGTAACCGTAAATTCTACTCCAACTGCTTCTTTTCTCGCGCTTCCCGCCTGTGGAACTCCCTTCCACAAGTCTGCTTTCCCGACAGTTACAATCTCCAGGTGTTTAAATGTAGGGTCAATAGACACCTCCTATCACACTAACTCCCAACTATTCTCACAACACTCTCATCTACCCAACCCTCATTCTCGGTATCCTCACCCGCCTATCACCCACCCTCTGTTATTTCCTATATTTAATCAGACTTTCTCCACTCTACGTAGCCCCCTGCACAGTAGTGGCAGTGACATGCCTTGCTCGGGGTGAAACGCTTATAAAACAAAAAAAACAAAAAAAAATCTTCAGGTATTAACTTAAAAATTGAACCGCAACAAATCTTTGAAGTATTTTAAAAATTGTTTTATTGAACTTTATAAACTATTACAATTAAAAAAAAATGAAAGCGATTCTTTCAAAATTTTAATAGTAATCGAAAATTTTTTATTCTTTTCAGACTATAATGTCCTTAATTTTTATTATTATTCAAGCACCTTAAAACCTTATCAAATTAAATAATATCAGAGTTTTAATGCATTTTTTATTTTATTATTCGAAGCAAATTTTCGGAAACAGAAGCCAAATATAAAAAAAAAACAAGAGATGATTTATATTCCCAAATGAGTCCTGCGTTTAACTAACAAACCATTTACCGCAACAAAGTAAAATTTATTAAATTTCATGGAGGGAGGGAACAAATGTAAAATATATAATTTTACGAAGATTTAAAAAAAATAATAATTTAAAAAATAATTTAATTTATTTGGTAATGAGTACTTTGATCTTTCTTTTTAATAATAATATAAACATTTTGATGAAGAAAGTTCGTTTTTATTAAGTTTGGAGACGTTTTTATTCATTCTAAGCTGATTTTAGCTATTTAGTGGATATACCTATATAAGGGAATAGAAAAATAGTTAACATCTATGCGTAAAGACACAACTTAAATCCAGTGAGAGAAAGAAAGAAAAACGTACATGCATATATACATAAACACGTACATACTTTTATATATATACATACAGTTCCATTAAAAGGAAACCCAGCCATTCTCCCCCCACATCAGACATCAAAAGAATTGAACCGCAGTCGCGAATATCAGCCAAACTCCTCCACTCACTCACACATCTTTCATGAAATAAAGATTGACTTATCTCTCTTCTCGCTAATAAGACTTTGTGACAGACGGACCGGATTTGTTCAACCTATACAGCGAAAATATTTTGAGGACCCTAGATGACACACCAGGATTTATTATTGGAGGCCACAACCTGAACAACATAAGATACGCGGACGGTACAGTACTGATTGCGGACACGGAAAGGAAACTGCAAGATCTCATACAGAAAGTAGCAGTGGAGAGTGACAAGAAGGGACTACAAATAAACTTTAAGAAAACTGAGTGCATGGTCATCAGCAAAAGATACAACCCAAAATGCCAAATACAGGTGGGGGATAACAGAATCAAACAAGTCCAAGAATTTAAGTACCTAGGAAGTGTTCTAACAGGAGATGGAAAGTGCGACACGGAGATGCGAAGGCGAATTGGCATGGCAAAGGACGCGTTCCAGAAGATGAGCAAAATACTAACACACAGGAAGATCTCAATAGAAACGAAGAAAAGAGTGCTAGACTGCTACGTGATGTCAGTTCTTCAGTACGGCTGTGAATGCTGAACAATATCATCGAAAATGAGGAAAAAACTGGAAGCGGCCGAAATGTGGTTCTACAGAAGGATGTTACGGATATCGTGGACTGAGCATACAAGCAACGACGAAGTGTTAGAAAGAATGGCAACAAAAAGGAAATTGATGCTGAGCATCAGGAAGAGACAACTGAAGTTCCTGGGACATGCAATGAGGAAGGAGAGCCTGGAGAACCTGATACTGACTGGTCAGATAGAAGGAAGGAGAGACAGAGGAAGGCAGCGGATAACATATCTGCAGAGTCTGATCAGGTGGATGACGGAACGGGGGTTTCCAGGAGCAACAGGAGCAAACATACTAAGAGCCACAAGGGATAGGGAGACGTGGAGATCCATGATCGCCTACGTCCTGAATGGACAGGGCACATAGAAGAAGAAGAAGACAGACGGACACACGCGGCTCTTATTATAATATAGATAAGAACATTGCAATAACATTGTTTACATTTACTTCTCCGCTGCGTGTTCAGAACAATACAGATAGTGACGCGATTTACAGGGTTAATATAAAATAAAAGTATATATAGAAACTGTCTTCGTTTTCATGTCTTTTCATGTAGACATAGCTTACGGTACGTACCTCTACTAAATCGCTGAAAAAAGACAGCATAGTATGAAAGAAAAAAGCCTGAAACTTAATAAAAACAAAGTCTTTTCATCAAAATGTTTATGTTGTTATTAAGAGGAGAGATCAAATTATTTTTTTAATTATTTTTAAAAAATGTAATCATTTTTAACACGTTCAAAGTTTAAGTAAAAAGTAATCTTCTTCTGATTTTCGTTAGTGGGTAACCAAATAGTTAAAAGAGTTTACAATGGATAATATAGTTTTCCGGTGAAAAACACATCAATTTTGAAATTCTTGCAAAAATCAAATAATTGTCGGATGTTAATGAAATTTTCAGGACTTTTTCACAAATGATTGAAATTATTTTTGAAATTTTATTTAAAAAAAACAATAAAAATATACTTTTTTTACATCTATTACCTGACTTCACGTAACTTCAAGAAATTTAAAGAAACTAAATTTTTCGAGAAATTGGTTTTATTAGGACTCATTGGGTAATTTAAATCAGCTATATTTTTTCAAACATTGGGCAGTTATTTCCAAAAATCTGCTCCTAATAATAAAATAAAAATTCAATAAAGCTATGAAATTATTTAATTTGATAAGCTTTTAAATGCTTTAATAAAAAAAATATATATTTAGGAAATTATAGTCTGAAGAAAAAATATTTTTTCGATTAATAATGAAATTCTTTAAAAATTGTTTCCATTTTTTTATAATTTTTATAAATTATTATAAAAATTCAAAAATATGTTTAAAATACTTGAAAAATTGTTGGCGTTTAGATATTAAACGATAAATATATTTACTAATCAAAAATCGATACAAATCGTTGAGTCTTTCTATTTTAAAAATAATTTTAATTTTTTGAAGTAATTAGAGTTCTTTTGTTTTTATGGTAATTTTTATGTGTACATTAAAAGTGCATGTGTTTCTTTTTAAAAGAAAAAATTGGACAATTTTGTCAATTCTGGTCAACATACACTTATTTTATCTCGCATCTGTCTAGTTGTCATAGTTGTGCAAATCAGATTAATGTAATTTTAAATTTGCTAATTTTTCAAAACTAACGTGACACCAAGGTTTATTTTATTTTTGCAAGATTTTTAAAACTGAGAATCAACTTTTGTTTACATCGCTCAAAAAATTGTCCAAAATGGTTAGAAATCTCAAAATTTTATATTCCAATCAATATAAATTATGTTTGAAATACACCAGACTATTTTGCTTACTATTTTAAATAGTAAATTTAATTATGTAGCTTTCAATTAAAACTAAAAAAAAATTCAAGAAAACGATTTTATTTTTAAAAAAAATTATTTAAAAGTTAGGTATCGAAAATGAGTGGAATTACCTAGCTTAGAGTCATGAAGTGTTTAAACACCGGTTTCCGTAGTAAACCCGAAGTTAAGCAACGTTACGCCCGGTGTACCTGACCGCTTGGGAATAACAGGTTCTATAAGCTTGGATGTGACGGTGGTGTAATATATATTGCTTCACTATGGTTAATCTGAGATCCGTGTTCTAGTTTCAGTTGGTTTCATTTTATTCACATACGCGCAGATTTTCCTCGAGAAAGAGATGAACCCTTCTCTTCTCCCTCTCCACAGCTTTGACTTAATTTGTAAGACTTGTTTCATTAAAATTATTATTAGCTCAAAAAAACATCTTATAATGTAAAAATATTTTCTGGATTTAAATAACACGCAAATAAGCCTTTGAAAACAAATCAATCAATCAATGAAATATTGCTTAGCTGCACATGCATGTCTTTTAGATTTATTTAATTTCTCTGGGATATAAATGTATAGAAACTACCATGGCCACAAAGTGAGGTACATGCTTAGAAAATGATACCCTACTTTATATCCACATTAGAATTTCTTGTTGGTTTATCAAATTCTGATGAAGGTTGAATCCACTTCTCCCTTCTCCTCGCCACAGATATGAGTTAATGAGTAAGACTTCTATCACTAAAATCATTATTCTTTTTCTTCAAGTGTCGCGTCCCTTTAGGACGTAGGAGATCATGGAGTTCCACTTTGCTCTCTCTCTCTCTCTCTCTATATATATATATATAAGAGAGAGAGAGAGAGAGAGATACCAAAAGGAAATATATATATATATATATATATAGAGAGAGAGAGAGAGAAAGAGAGAGATACCAAAAGGAAATATATATATATATATATATATATATATATATATATATATATATATTTCCTTTTGGTATCTTTTCCACAGCCCGCTTCGCTAGCTATTTGCTCAGACCTATCAAGTAGGTCTCATGTTACTTTCCCCGGTCTATCCATCCATAGACAATCTTTCCTACCAGCCATCCAAATAAATGACGCTTGTCTTCTGGAGAGCAAAACACTGCACCTACTTGGCCTCACATTCTTAGCCGATCTAAAGTGGAACGACTACATTTACTGGTGGGAAGATTGGGTCACTGTGTAGAGCCAGAATATTTTTCTCGTCAGAATCCATGTTACAGATTTAGAAATCTAGCTTCCACTGGACACTGTTGTCGTATCTGCGCTGGTGTTTCTTCTATTCACCTCGAGATTCTTGACAAAATCCAAAGAAAGATCTGCAATGTAATCGATCCTGACTTGGCATCTCGACTTCAGTCACTTTCTCGCCGACATGGCGCGGTTTTTCTCTGTCTTTTCTACAAATATTTTCATAGCAACTGTTCTGACAAGCTTTTTGTACCTGATGCCCCATCCACGTGAATTTAAACGTGCTACTGGATTGGCATGTAGGTTACACTCTTTAACCCTTAAATTAGTTAAATGTAAGTGCTACTTCTTCTCCAACAATTTATTTGCTCAAACTTCTCTCTCTCTCTCTCTCTCTCTCTGTGCAATTCCCTTCTCTTTGGCTTGCTTCCCTGATAGCTAAATCTTCAAAAATTTACATGCAACGTCAAATGCCATGTTCTTTCTTTTTAATCCCATTTATATTTTATCTTTTCTTCAATACTCCTTGTACCAAGGTTTTTCGCTTACTGTGACCCCATAATCTCTAGTGGCGGCCCTATCTTGCTTGGCGTGAAACGATTAACAAGAAAAAGAAAAATGTTGTAAACTTACTATTTAACCTATAGATGAGGGTAAAGTTACATTGATAATTTTCTCAAGAGAATGTGTGCATAAGTGAATGACACAAATCCCGATTGATATTTCAACTTGTCTTTCTGATTTCTCATTGAAGCCGCCATTCGTTACATCACTCGCGCATTCAATGACAGGCAAATCTCTAAATAAAAAAGCGATCTTCTTGATCACTGCAATATTAAAGAAAATTTAAAGCTCTCTCATCCAGGCCGTCACTGTTATTTGATATGATAATAAGAAAGGTTTTCGAGTTCGGTTGTGCTGTCTTTGTCAAACCAGCTCGCAGCATCCGAACGAATGCTGACCAAGCATTGCGAAGGTTTTATTTATTGGGACATGCAAGTCCATAATAAGAATTTTAGTGACAGTTTTGATTCACCAGCGCCCCACAGCCGCATGTATACGTATGTAACCGTGAATTCTGTGCTAACAGTTTCTTCTCGCTTGTGGAAATCTCTTCCGGCTCCTTGCTTTTCTGTCAACTTTGATCTTTAAAGATATAAATGCAATGTCAATTAATCTTGGAATTATTTCGAACTTTTGTTCTCATCTTGGCTGATGATATTATAATAGACTCAACGCTTCGACCAAGTCCTCTTTTGTCATCATCAGGTGTCCATAGATTGGCTGATGTGGATTATCTCGTTGATTATTGGAAAAGGTCGAAGTAATTCTAAGATTATGGAAAATTACTCATCTCGGAAATTAATACAAATTATGGCATGTGGCACGAACCAACTAACATAATCCAGTTGTCAAAACTGAATATAAAAGGCTCCAAAAATACACCACTAAAGTCCTTCGGGACGGTGGCGTAGTGGATATATATACATGCATTAGTATCATCTAGTGGTCAAAAATTTCCAACCAAATTCCAACATGAAAGAACAATAATTGATTTCATAGGATATTTCGAAATAATCATCGAGATAATCCACATCAGCCAATCTATGGACACCTGAGAATGACCAGAGGGTACTTGGTTGAAACATTATGTCTATTACAACATGTATGGATCTATCTTCTTCTCATCAACCAAGATGAGAACAAAATTTCGAAATAATTCCTAGTTTATTGAAAATTACTTATCTCAGAAATAAATACAAAGGCAACGTCAATTAGTATATTCTATTTTTTTAATTCTTGTTTTTTTTATGATCTTCTCTTTATAATAGATTTTTTTTGTATTATGTAAAACTCAATATCCTTCTTGCGTTGGGTAAATAACATAGACACGTTTTGCATAATGCGATCCATTTTTCTTTCTCCTAGACCATAGGTCGACAACCTTTTAGAGAGAGCGGGCCAGACAGCTATGTAAAGTCTTGAAGGAGGGTCATGATATCATAAGTACTGTAACAAATTGTCTAAACCTCAGATCGCTTTATCTAGAAGTTGGCCATCGTCTGGAAGTTTAAAGAAATAACAATGAAGTTAATGTTTTATCATTTAACAAGGTTTTTTATTTTATTCAAGACTTAACAGGATAACAACTAACACAATCAACAAAAAATGCAAATTCCTTACAACAACAAAATACAGTTAGAAATGGAGAATTATTTAAGACATTTTGTTCTCTTTATTGTTCGAGAACATCTCCACATCAGTTGATGGATTTGTTGAGGACAAGAACAAACCTTGATCCAAGTGGTCATCACCAACCTTGTTCTTAAACGATTTTTAATATATTTCTTTTTTCTTAAAAGTCGTTCTCTAGTTTCTATTCTTCCAAATAATGATACCATCATTTTCGCATTATTCAATAGACTTTTATATTTTCCGCTTGCCAAAATATATTTCTTAAGAAAGTCAGCAGTGGATTTGAAATTAAATTTTGTTTTAAAAAATCTTGGCATTGCAAGTCGCTGAACTCTGACTGATAATTTCTTTGCTATTTTCTCAGTAAATTAATTTGATAATTAGTGTCGAAGTGTTAAGTTGGAGGGCCTGACAAAACTTCTCCTTTGGCTGGATGTGGCACGGGGGTCGGATTTGCTGACCTCTGTCCTAGACTGTTTACTAGACAAAGCTCTAAGATCCAGTCTGTTCTGCCATTTCATCAATAACTGTAAGTCGGGGGAGATCTTTTCATATCTTTCTCAAATATATTAGCATGTAAGTAAATGCAATGAACCGGGTTGGAATTGGAACTCGGCTCTCGAAATCCTCAGTTGGAGCCCCTAATCCACTTAGGTTCGACAGTATTATTCAATCACTGATGATAACCAAGGAATATTTTGTTTGATAATGCAAAGGAGTTAAGTTTTCGTGTTTGTTTGGTTTTTTTTTTTTTGGTTTTTTTTCCTTTTTTTTGTTTTTTTTTTCCTTTTTTTTTGTTTTTTTTCCTTTTTTTTTTGTTTTTTTTTCCTTTTTTTTTGTTTTTTTTTTCCTTTTTTTTTCTTTTTTTTCACAGTTACCAATTTCTCAAGGAATATAGAATTTTATCGGGACTTTTACTTTTCTTTACTTTACTGTTTTTATTTTGCGGAAGCGTGGATGGAAAGAAAAAGAAAACCTTGACACGATAAAAAAAAATCTCCAATGGTGTTGTGGCAAAACGACAAAATAAAATGAAGTACTTGACACAAAATAATAGCTGTCGGTGGAATCGTGCGAGTAATGGGCGTACCTTATTCAGAGAAAATCTGTCCCAGAGTGAAGCAAAGATGCAACTTCCTAATCACATTGATTTTCTCTGAGAGTTTTACGCTTTACAGTAAAAAAAAAAGTTGATATACATTTTTTTTTGTTTTATTTAATATACCTCCATACTGCAAAGATGTGTTTTACAAAAAGACAAGTAAAAATAAGTAATACATTACAGGTAGTTTCCCGCGTTGATGAGTTCGGAGGTCAATCGCGAATTTAGTGTAAAATAAAAAGAAACTGGGCTAGATAAACATAATAATATTATTGTCCGCCATTTTTAACTGCGCTATGTGTGATGGGTGATTTCAGCTTGATTCATTTACTTTTTTTTTATTCTCCAACTTTTGCCTATTGCTTTTTATTTCGGAATTGTTATTTTTACATCATATATTTGTTATTATTATTATTCTTATTGTTATTATTATTATTATTATTATTATTGTTATTATTACACTTTTTGAAGAGAGCGACTTATGAAAATAAAAAAAAACAAAGATACATTGTTTAACAATGTTTAACAATATTTCGACAGTATATGTCTACTTCAGGTTATGTTAAAACATTGCATACAAATATACAAATATATAGAAATTACAAGTCTTTGCACCATCGTGCAATGGAATGCAATCCAAAAGTCAGTAATATGATATGGGTCGTTCTGATCTTAAACTTTTCTGTTAAATGATTAGTTAGGAAAATCAATTAATCAAATGATTTAGCAAATATCTTATGGAACTCTCCTGTCATTTTGGCCATTTTTCTGGGGTCGATGCCATTTTGTTCAGTTCCCTTGTTGTGTGTGTCAAAATGAAACATTGTTTAAAAATTGTCCAGGAGTGAGTGCCATTTAGTTCATTCCCTTGATGTGGGTGGCATTTTTTTATTCCGTCGTTGTAGGTGTCAATTAGTTCATTTTCCCGGTAATGGAGCATTTTGATCATTACCCCTGTGTGGGTGTATTTTTTTTCATTCTCAAGCTGTGGGTGGTAGGATCGATCCTCATTGGGGATATAAAGAGTTCCTTAGAAAATCAATTCGTCCGCTGTGGTTGTCATTTTGTTCCTTAACCCTGGGGTGGGTGTCATTTTGTTCATTCCTTCACTGTGGGTGACATTTTTTCATTCTTTCACTGTGAGTGTCATTTTGTTCATTACACCCAGAGTGGGTGTCATTTTGTTCATTCCCTAGAAGAATTTCTTTTATTATTGTTTTCTTGAATTACGCTCTTCACTACATGTTGCAAAGTATTGGAAAAGTTGCGTCATTTATTTTGCTTATTCTTATTATTATTAAATTAATATGTTTGTGTAGCCGAATGATTCGATTTATGGCCATGAGTCCTGGACTCGAATCTTACCATCGTTGATCTTTGCGTCAAGAAGGCTTCTTAATGTTATTTACCGGGAATGCGATCCTGGGGACCTCTATCTGTCGAAAGTACCTGAATTATACCAAGAAGGAGGGAGATTGCATAGAGGAAGCTGCTAGAAATCCGTTGGTGGTTCTGCTTGTAGGAAGTCAAAATTCATCGTGACCTAGTGGTTGAGCGTACTGGTGACTTTCAAACCGCTGATTACAACAAATTACCAGCTCCCCCCTAAGAAACTGCATCAAAGGCCCGCGTGAGTGCGTGCGTTTTCGAAAAATAAGTATTAAACAATGAAGCCATCATGACTAATAAGCGTATAACCGGCACATGCATCACAGCCAAACATATTTTGCAATATTATCCTTATTATTATTGTTACTTATATATTTTATGTTATTCAGTCAGTTATGAGTCATACGTGATACACGTTTTTGGCGATCATGTCTCGAAAGAGACCTGACTGACTTGCTATAAGATTATCCCGCAGTAGGTTACTATTTATTTTATGCGGTAGACTAGGAGCCAACCAAGGCTATATAACCCAATCTGTCCTATTATTTAACCCATAACTGAAGGGAAGAGACGGATAAATACCTTTCCGAATGGTATTTGTGTGTAAGTGAATGTAAATAATTCAAATGGAATTCCAACTCAGCTCCCTGATTTCTCGTTCCGAGCCGATACTTACTGCACCACAAACTTATTTTATATGCTTGATAATTTGAATGATTTGTATCATATTATGCAAAATAGTATTCATAAAGTTATATACATTATTTAAAGTATTAATTATTCCTGGCTTTATTACAATAATTTTTATGTAAAATTCAGTTATGACTAAAATATATATCTAGAAACATGCTTCTGATTATAAATACATGTTGCAAAGTAATATCTTTACATTTGCCATGATAAATTTAATCATAAGGAAAAAACGCTTCAGTTAATAATATTTTTCCTTTTATCATTATTTAATACTCTTTATGTAAATTATATTTTTTCATTATCGATTTCATAATTTTTATCTTTTTTCATTATATTGCCAGGCTATCATGAAAAATATATGTTTCATTATTTGAATGATTAATATGATATTATTCAAACAATATTTATAAAGTCCATTGTATTATTCAGAATATTATTTCGGGTTTTATTACAACGCTTATTATGCACTAGCTGAAATATAACAAAAATGTATCTATAAAAAGCCAATACATTTCTTTGTTGCAAAAGAAAATCATTACATTTTTCTTGATAAAGTTCATCAGAGCACGAAATGCGTTAGCTAGTAAAAATAAGGCCATTTGCTTTTATTTAATACTTATTATGTAAATTAATTTTTTCTAATATCAGTTTTATTATTTCTGTTTTTTTTTCTGTATATCATTCGTCGATCATGAAAAATGAAGTATTATATTGTCTCGGGAATTTTTATTCTTTTATGAAAATGGTTTTAAAATGAACTGTTGATAGTGCTAGATAAGCTTCTTCTATCTAGGAAGGATATTAGAATTATCCAGAAAGTATATTTTATTTATATACATTTAAATTAACTTAAAAATACTTTTAAACATTTTTATATTTATTTTAGAGATACAAAGGAGATTATCTCCCTTTAGTGGAGATACGTCACATGGGTCACGCCACGGCAGCTTGGTGACATCACTTCATATTGTAACGAGAGTGGCTAGTCATTGAGGTCGTTTAGAGCAGGCAAACCGAGAAGTTGCTTTTTTAATGAAGGCTGAACATCAGGGGATGAGGCTAAATTATCTTTCCTCAGTAGCTTACAAGCACATGTTACCGTATCCTTTTGGGAATATTAATTTCCCAGACACAAAAAGAAATTCTGGTTTGCAGGTTTCAATTTGGTAAAACACAAGACTTGTCGTTTCCCCCCTCGTGAAATATGTCGTCTCCTGAGGCATGGTAGATGAATGCGTTCTTTTTTAATCTGGAGTCTAAAACATGGCTACTCCAAAAGCACAGAAGAATTTCCAGAGACTTTTTCTTTTTGTTTCTCCCTACATTCTGCTCGCCGTTTAGATATATGTGATCTACAATTCTCGTGGGAATATATAGTATATATAGTTTCTGAATGTTTTAGTGGTATAAAAGTCTTTCTGAAAACAAAGCATGTTTGTTCTTCCCTTTTTTTTGGGGGGGGGCATACCGTTACATCCGCGTAATACGGTATTATAATATCAAGGTTATAATAATGCCTATGGCGGCAATGTAATTGGAGACTATAATATGTCTTCCACGTTTCTCACGTTTTAACCGCTAGATAATATTGATACATTTGAGAATGGTATTAAAATAATCCACAACCTATACAGGCAGAAAACATCCTGCATACGGATAGCAAATGAATTCAATATATAGAAAATTTATATGGTACATTGCAACACGAAAAACTCTTGGAAAATCTAGCGAAGATTTAATTATTCAGGAAGGTTATTAGAATAATTTAGAACCTAAACTTACAACAATACTTCTACAAGCAGATAGAAAATCAATTAAGTACATACGTGTTTTTTGTCATGTGTATTGTGCTTCAAGTCGTAGACGGTCATGAACTTCAACTTGGCCCTGTGACCTCCCGCTCTCAATATTTTTCTCTTCCTATCTCCTGTAAACGCCTCTCTGACACCCATTTGATGAAACTTAACATATATGTCTTGCGCTGCTTTCCCCTGTCTCTCTTTCCTTTTATCCGTCCTGTGAGTATTAAATTCATCAGGCCCTCCTTCCTCATTATGTGTTCCAGGAACCTCAGCTGTCTCTTGCTGATGTTAGGTATGAGTTTTCTTCTCGTTTACATTCTCTTCAAAACCACACCAATGCTCACGTGATCGGTCCGTGGTATCCTCAGCATCCTTCTGTAGAAACACATTACTACTGCCTCTAGCCTCACCTTCAACTTTGAGAAGATCGTTCAAGATTCAATGCCATACAGAAGGCCAGATATTACACAGCAGTTCAGCACTCTTTTCTTTGTTTCCAGTGACATTTTTCTGTTTCTCAGTAATCTGGTTAACTTTTGAAATGTGCCAATGGCCATCCCATTGTATCATCTGTTCTCAACGACGCACTTACCATCCTCTGTCAGAACGCTTCTCAGACATTTAAATTTCTTTAATTGATTTATTTTAGTTTCTCCAACATGTAGTTTGGATTTTGAAGTCGTCTTTTTGCTGACTATGCATTCAATTTTCTTGAATTTTATGCTCAGTCTATTCTTCTCGTTTTCTCTTGAAACATTCTGTAGGAATTCCTGCACAGAAATAAAAACGGAATACAAACAAGGATGAAGAAATCCCGAGAGAATTGAAAGTTTTCCCTAGGTTTATTATTAGTGAACACTATATTAACAAAATAAGACATGTACATGATACTGTGTTAGCAGAAGGCATCGAAAAAAAAACTGTCGGAAGTCCTACAGTAGGTAATGAAGCAAAGCAAGTTGAAAGGAGAAAATATCAAGTGTGAGGTAATATAATGTATAGTTGCCAGAAAAAAAGAAAAAGGCCAACGGGCGAATTACAAATTGGAGATACCAAAATCAAATAAGTACAACAGTTTAAAACCGGAGGGCAGAGTTCGAATTTCAGTTGAATTCGTTATCTTCACTTAAGAGCAAATACCCTTAGGAAAGGTATTAATCCGTCTCTTCTCTACCGATGCTATGGATTAAACAGCAGAAAAGATTGCGTTCTATAGCCTTGGTTGGAAATCAGTCTACCGCAGAAAGTAATGGCAACCTACCCCAGAAAAATTATACCCAGTCAGTCATGTCTCATTCGAGGCATGATCTCCCAAGCGTGTATCACGTACAGCACTTAACTGACTGACTGTGAACAGTTTAAATAACTCGGAAGTGTTTAATAACAGAGGATAGAAAGGTCGACACTGAAATCTGAGCGCACTTTGAAAGGGCGAAAATTTAGAAAAACTGGAAGATTTCGTAAAAAAAATCATGAACTGTTGCATAATATCAGTTCCCTAAATGAGAGTGAATGCCGGACAATTTCCTCACAAAAGAAGAAGAAACTTGAAGCAACGGAAATGTATATCTGGAGGAGAATACTGAGAATAACGAGCTGAAAATGTGAGCAATGACGAATTTAAAACAAAAAGGAAACAAAAAGGACCATTATTATTAACATAAGACAGAGGCTATTAAAATTTCTCAGGCATATAATAAGGAAAGAGGACTTATAAAATAAAACCCTTACATGAAAGATTGAAGCCAAAAGAGACAGCGGAAAAAAAAGTGTAACATATCAAGCGAGCTTCTGTAAAATAATGGCAGAATGGCAAGCCAGAAATTGTGGAGAGCCATTACCGCTAACTTCCTTAAAGAACACGGCACATAGAAAAAGATGAACGAGTTTGTGTAAATGCTTGGGAAAACAGATTTTAATAGAGGTAACAAAAATAAAGAAATAAATTATTAAGACCTGCAAAGGACCAAAGATAGTTGTTAATTTGATAACCAACGTCCTGAAAGAAACTCCGCATAGAGGAGAAATTTCTTTTTTTGATTTCTGTATCATATTTTACATTGTGTTTTACTGTCATATCCAGATTGTTAAATTTATGTGTGTCTACCGCCTGTCACTTACAGTAGAGCATAGGTCATCGATGACATCTTGCAATCGTCGATGCTTCTGTAAATTTCCTTATTTACAGATAGGGTTTTTGACCAAATGCAAACCACTTTATTCCCCGGACGAGGTAGCCGTCACTTAAGTGTCATACGTGATACACACTTAAGCGATTATATCTCTTTCGATCCACGACTGAGGAGGCAAAATTTTTCTTCCTACATTAGGTTTTCATTTCTTCCTGCATTTTCCAACTAAGTCTATATATAACACCACCCCGGGCTGCGTCCAATCAATCGATCTGCACATTGGCCGATTACGCCTACACTGTGTTGTTGATTTCGGATTAGCCAATACAGGACCGCTTATTAACAATTGATGAGGCCGGTCTAGGCTTGCGAGGGATTGGTATATGATGAAAACCAGATTTATAACCGCAACGAGACGGTATAGCTTTATATATATATATATATATATATATATATATATATATATATATATATCGAATGTCAAAATAAGTGACGAAAAAGGAATATTAGTTTGCTGGTATTTCACTAGCACAATATAAAACGATCGTTTGTTCAAATTCCAGTTGGTTGAATTTGCAATATTTCTCTCTCCGTTATCTTGTTTGTAGCAGCAGGCTAGTTTTCAAGCCGACCGTATTTCAATTCTCTTTACAACCTGTCTCTCCAAGACCCGGATGCCGACTGACTAATCTCATCCTTGCATTCTGATTTTGTTAAACAGGCACCCAGAGCGGGTTGGGAAAAAGATGGATGTTTTCCATTTTTCTTACTGTATAACACTTACCAGCTCGAAATGAAAAGAATTGCATTTAATCATTTCGACTTCCAATAGAAGGGGAGATAACACACTCTCTCCGTCTGTCTGCCTGCTTTTATCAACTGTCCTGGTAATTCAGTATACAAGAAACTGTCATGGCCTCATTTCGTCGTAGGTTCAACTATCGTCAAAACCCACTGATATATATTTTGATCAGAATCATTTTGATAAATTCGCTTAAAAATAATTTTGTACTTAGTGTACTCCGCACCTGGGATTCTGCTTGCTAATACTTCGGCTACTTTTCCCGACAATTTTAGAGAAATCTTTTCTCATCATGAAAATTACTAAAAATTGATACCATCCATTTGAAAATAGCGTTACATATACAACCCAATCTTCCCTGCTATTTTAACCCATAGCAGGAGGGAGAAAAGATAGATTGATACCTTTCCCTATTTTGATGATAATCATGAATTCTGTATATTTTACAGTCAATAGATGACACTTTGTTTTTACTTTTTGTAATTACGTTTTCTACCAGTCCTTTCCATTCCCATTATAAGTCTACCATCAGCAAATAGTCAACAACGTACTTTGTACTGTTAATGTTTTATTCGCTGATAATAAATACTATAGCATAATTGGGTGTTTTATACCACCCAATTATGATATTTTGCTTTATATTAACTCGCGTCGAGGCGCTTTTCGACATTGTATTGTTGGGCAGAAAGCTGCAACAGTAAAGCGCTCACTGGGGTTTAAATATCCCACTGCAGTCATTGTCTACGAGACTAAGTCGTTAACCGTTATGCCAGGGAAATCTGTATTTATTTATTTTTTTCAACTTTTCATCTGCTCGCAGTGAACCATGATCGCTTTTTTTATTATCTCCCTTTCTTATTTACTCGTTAGGGGGCATTAGCGTCCTCTTTAAATGTCTAGAATCACCAGTCAAATGCTAAATTATTTGGTCTCTCATCGATTTACTCGTGGTTTTTATTTTTGTTTTTTTTCGTTATCACCTTTGCCCGTTGTCTGCAAAACGAAGTCGTTTTCGCTGGAACGTCGTGAACGCAAATAAATACTGACCAAGTTGTCAGAACGAATGGAAAAATGTTGGCGAATAAACCAAGAAAATAATGATATTAATAATGTTAGAGGAAGCTATAATTACGGCAAGCACAAAGTCTGAGGAATGTTAAAAACGTTAACACGATTTTGGGTACAATATTTCCTCTGATATAACGTGCAAATACTGCAGCTCTGTTTCCTCATGCTACTACTAGCAATGCTACAGTGACAACTGGTAATTCAAATTGCAGAGATCAGAATCCGAACTTTCTTGTATTAGGTTGAGTTTGAGTTTTGTTTGACGCTATATCAACCTCTGTCGGTTATATAATGTCAAGAACGTGAGGTTTTAAGATAATTTATTTTTAATGTCTGGTTATAGTGAGAAGGTTGATTTAATCATATTTTCATGAAAATATTTGGTTTTTATTTTTTTTTGCCTTCAAAAATGTATTAGGATAAGAAGTTTTCCTTCGAACATGTATTGTTGGTAATATTTTTCCTACAAAAATGTATATTTTTCTATAAAAGTCTATTTTTATGTATATATTTCTATAAAAGTTTATTTATTCTTTCATAATGTTTTGACTCCAGTGTGGAGGTTAACTGTTTGCCTATAGCTGGGACCTTAACAGGTGCTACCACTCCAGGTCAGGGTGGACATGAGAACAACAGCGGTTAAGAGGTGATTCCATGCAGTTTACTGTCATGCCCAGGATCTGTATTAGGTTGGCTTATCTATGTGGGTCTTAAGATTTATGCTTTATTACTTTATTTCACTTCAAAACCCGGTTTTATCAGTAGGTAGTCATTATTGAGTTAATATAATGTGTATAAAAAGTAATTTAAAAATGACATAATTTATCAGCTATTTTAACATTTTCTTTCATTTTTAATAAGTTTAATAAACAAGGAAATCATCCACTTAAACCAGAATCAGGGATTTTTTTGAAGATGAATAGGCAATGCAATGACCATCATTAGTGTTCAGTAATAAATCATAATAGAGATTTTTTTCCGTCCAGCACGACACAAAATCATGATGGAACCACTGCATAAATAGCCCGGTCAGAGCAACCCAAAATGCAAATACAGGTGGTGGATACTAAACTCAAGCAGGTACAAAAATTTAAATACCTGAGAAGTGTTCTAACAGAAGACGCAAAGGGCGACACAGAAATCCGAAGGCGAATTAGTATGGCGAAGGATGCATTCTGAAGTTGAGTAAAGTAATAAGAGACAGGAAAATTTTGCTAGAAACAAAGAAAAAAGAACTAGATTGCTATGTGATATCAGTTATTCAGTATGGCAGTGAATGATGGACAATCTCAACAAAGATGAAAGAAAAACTTAAAGAAATTTAAACGTGGTTCTACAGAAGGATGCTGCGGATATCATGGATCGAGCATGTGAGCAATGATGAGGTTTTGGAAAGGATGGTAACGAAAAGGAAATTAATACTGAGCATCAGGAAAAGACAGCTAAAGTTCCTGGGACATGCAATGAGGAAGGAGGGCATGGAGAACCTGATACTAGCAAGCCAGATAGAGGAAAAAAGAGACAGTAGAAAGCAGCGAGTAACATATTTGAAGGGCCTGAGCATGTGGATGACAGAACGGGGTTGCGTGGTGTAACAAGAGAAAGTGTTCCAAGAGCCACCAGAGATAGGGGGACGTGGAAAACCATGATTGCCTACATCCTGAAAGGGCAAGGCTTATAGAAGAAAAAGAAAGAAGAAGAAGACGAAGAACAATGAGACTTCTCAAGCAAAGTCACAGTCACCAGATAATTTCCGAAAAATCCCAAGTCCTTGGCCATAATGTCCTGATCTACCGCTTCCCAGTTATTTTCTTTGATGATACATTAAGGCGTCTATGTGCCCATCAACACAATGCAAAATTTTCAGTAACTCAAGAATAACATTTGTTCAGAAATTCAAATGCTACAGTCACAATTATAAATTGCAATTATCGGGAATTCTGTCAGAAAGCGCCTTTATATGAAGTCGAAAAAGTTGGAAACTTACGTCAAATTTTCTTCAGGATGAAGGAAATCATGGCTCTCCACATCTTCCTAACACTTGCAGCTTTTAGTAATATTGTCTTTCGCACATCCATTCACAAAAATTCGTCAGATATATGACCAGCTGATTATCTCTATTAAATTCAATATATTATGTAAGTATCGATTTTTCCAATATATCGTACTGCATTGTTTTCAGTAAATTTAAGCTCTTTCTGATTACATCTATAAAGCAATTATTAAACATCACATTTCTGTTGTAATTCATCAAAAACATGTAAAATTTATAATACATTATAAAACATAGAACAGCAAACCTTGTTGTTTCTAATAATAATAGCCCTATCAAATCGAAACTACCGATGACAAATATAATATATGAATTTTAATGGCCTGTACAAGATTGTGTTTCTTGTCATAAATCAATTAACTATATTGGCCATACTACCACTTCCCTGAGTAGAAGCCTTACATGTCACTATAATAAATTGCAATTATGGGGAATTTTATCTAATAATAATAATAGTGCAATAAAAAACATTTATTAACCCATAATTTACAAAAACCCTTAAGAAAGATTTTGGTTAAAAATACAAAAATACAATTTAGATCACAATATCAAAGTCACCTCGCTTTAAGAGGGGTACTATATATAAAACAATTTTCTTCTATGATCAATCTTAAATTATTTAATAGTGGAAATGTAATTTTGAAAGTTTTTCTTTTTTAAATAGACAGACACTAACACGATGACCGCCGCGCGCATCACGTGACAATTTTAAAAACTCTTTAAAAAAAATTCACTAAAAGCAGAAAAATTATATTACAGTCAAACATGAAGATATAACAACACCAGAAAAATGACATCCTTGAAAATGGCATGTGAAGAGGTTGAAAGCACTTGGAAAATCTAAAATTATGGAACAATTTTAAATTCCTTATCTCCAGCAAAAAGAAAACATGTCAGAATACTGGAAAAATCAGATCAAAAATTAATAAAATCTTCCTTGTCGGTTGTTTTTTAACGAATCATGTTTCAACGAAAGATTGCTGCATAAATGAACATATATATATATATATATATATATATATATATATATATATATATATATATATATATATATATATTGGCAGCAAGTATTCATCTAAACAAATTTGGATGAAAAGAAACGAGAAGATCTGTCTGTTTAATTTGTTATTGCAATTTTACATTTTTTGGATAAGATGTTGAGTATTATGTTAGAAGTTTTGGATAAACTGTCCGAAGTTCATATTTGTTTTATTCTTGTTCAAGTCTTTTCCAGTCATTGTCAACAACCGATGTGGTGTCTGTGTGTGTAATAGCTTAAACTTGTTTGTCTACAATTTGTATTAATTAGGATGTTTCAAATGGTCTAACGTGACGTCATGTATAACTGTTATTATTTGTTGGCTTAAATACAAATTAATAGGTTTCTACGATTTTACTTTGAGAAATATTGCCATCGGTCAATATCATAAACAAACAAATTGATTTTTTTTAAATGAGGCGTTTCTGTACAGCAAAACCGCCATTAGATTAGCTAAAAATGTTGAGTGTATTGATACCATTTCAATTATTTTTATTGACTAGCGTTATAGAAACTTCAAGATATCTTCTATGTTGAAAGACACCTTATTTAATATAAGCTACTTATTTTGTATAACAATAATTTCTAGAGATTTTAATCTTTCTTTGCAATGAACACATTTGACTACTTCAAACGTCCAGCGTGCTAATGAATCTAAACTTGTTTATAAATGAAACTTTGTCTGTGTGTGTGTGTGTGTCTGTGTGTCTCTGTGTGTGTGTCCGTTACCTATAGACTCCGAAACGGCTGAACCGATTTTCTTGAAAATTTACACAGTTGTACTATAAGCATCTGCGAATGTCCTTAGCTAGGTTTTGTGTCGAGGTATTCCCGATAACTATCGAAAATCGATAATCGAATAAAATCGGGTTATGGGAGGAGTGGTCCGATAATAATCAAATTTGATACACTTATAGACAAAGACATAAGAAACGATATTCAGAAGTTTCAAGATTGCAGTTCTTACAATAGTGCAGAACATCGATAATATATATATAAAAAAGGCAAGATGTTTGTGTGTGTTTCTGTTTACCTACCTGTATGTCTGCATTATTTTCAGCCCTTTTATTTTAGTTTTTGCTTCGGGTTTGACACTTAGTAGGTATAATTGTAGTTCTTAGTCTCAGCCATGATACCACTTACTCAGAGTACTTATTTAGCTCATAAAATTCAGTTTACGACGAAAAAAACTTATTTGATATCGATACCAGAAAATCAAAATTTGACTTACATCCATTCATTTTTCTTTCAGTCTGCGGTTTCGCTTTAACTGGAAACAACTATTGCTTTTTCGTCTTTCATGCCAACGTCCAAAGAGTCTGAGACCCAGGACCATGGATTAGTTTTAAAGCTTTCATTACACCCGAGCAACGCCGGGCTATACTGCTAGTATCAAAATAAAAGCCAAACTAGTTAAAAGAAAGATAGTAAAGAACTGTGTCCCTTAGACGTTGCAATGTGTTTCTATTCTGGACGCGTTTCCTGTTTGTGATTTTCTGGTCTCTATTATTGATCACTATTTTAGTCATTAGCCAGAATGATACAAAGTATACAATGGACAGGCTATATGAGTAACGACGAAGTTTTATAGAAAATAAAAGCAAAAAGGAATTATGAATTTAGAATCTAAATGAGACACTTTCAATGTATGTTGCAAATTAATTGAAACAAAACGAATAATGTCTTCCTCGGAGCTTTCAAACTTTCTCTGATCATGTATATGTCCTCTCTTGGCGATGGTGGTCTCTTTAAATGGCATTTCCATTTACGTTTTGAACTGATGAGTCCAGTTTGTTTTTTAGCCTTGATGATGGGACTGACTTTTGAAAGGCTGACACTAAAAATATCTGCGATCTCTCTGTTTGTCTTGTCAGTGCATTTGTACAGCGTTACAATTTTCGTAAACTTCTTTGGAGTAATGTCCATCGCAGACAATGGCCGTAGGACAACTAATCGACAGTCGAGACAATAGTGTCTGGACGTGATAAAAATCTGATGCAGTCACAGATGATCTGATATTTTAGAAGACCAAATAATTTTCATCATGCACCTCGAAAATAGATTCATATTAGTGCACCCCACTAAAAATGACCTAATCTGAGGAAATAATAGAAATCGTTTACACCCTGTCACTCCAGTAGGTCTAAAACTGACTTTATGGCTAAAGAAAGGAAACGAAAGAAGTTGTATTAATACATGTCTTTTTCAGATTTAATAAATGTAAAAATTCTTCAACAATACTTCACCAGTCTCTTCAGTTAAACTGCTTTCAAATGTTATTTTTCTTCATTATCTTCTACATATCATGGCCTTTTAGGATATGAGTGATCATGGCACTTCACAACCTCCTATTCTTTGTAGCCATGAGCAATGTCTGTTCCACTGTGAAGCCTCCTTCTCCTTTGTTCTGCCATCCATTCCCACAAACTTGCCAGATGGGTGGCCTGCTGTCTTGTATTAATTAATTTGCACAGGGGTGTATATAGTTTGATATTACTGCCCACCACTGCAAATGAACTGATCTGAGAGGAAAACAGAAATCAGTTACACCCTATCACACAGTTTGGCAAAAGTAAGGAAATTAAATTTGCTGTATCAGTTAATTTGCACAAGGGAGTATATATATTGATATTACTGCACACCACTAGAAATGACCTGATCTTAAGGGAAACTTAAAATTGATTACACCCTGTCACTACAGTGGGTTTAAAACTGACCGAATGATGAAAGAACATAGAGTGCATACTAAAGCAAATGATCTAATGTGAGAAAAAAAAAAGAACTCGATTACATCCTTATTTTTGCATATTGTTATATGTAATAAATTCAACACAACCAACTTAAGCATACGCAATAACTCTTCCCGGGCGACTCATGTTTTAATAAAGATCAACATTGTATATTTTGGTGGAAATTTTATGTCTAGCAAAAAAGTAAGTACCTCTGTTTGATTGAAGACTGCAATATTTACAATACTTCTTACACTGCAATTGTCAAATACAAGTTCTATCGCATAATATTCCTGTTCACCTTCACAATACCAGTAAAGATACACTCTGAAAATAATAAAAAAAATTCTTGATTCCATCTGTACAATATCAATGTTTAAAAATGTATTTAAGTTCAGTACCACCATTTTTTAAATTAACCAAGTTGCAATTCATTTTACCATTCATAGTAAATCCCTTGCTTATTTACAAAACATCGTAACCACAAACGGTTAGAATTAAAATACATATAGCAGAAAGCGTTCACGCCTGTTTGCAAAATTCTTACCACAACGATAACAGATACATTAAATTTGTGTTCGCAGTTCACCCCTGGGGATTATTTCAGAGGAGATCGAAAGTAGTTGACTTAACAAAATATATGGCACCCAATGAAGATATACTGTCTAAATATTTAGTTGTGCAGTAAAATTTTCCGTAAATGCATTTTCTTTAGCACAAAACTCTACATGTTTAATGCTAAGAAAAACACAGTTATTATAGATTCGTTACCTTCTGAAACTACATGCACGCAGTTCTGAGATTGCCATTTGTTGTAAAACAGCGAGAAGTTATTAAAAATCCTTATCTATCTATCTATCTATCTATCTATATATATATATATATATATATATATATATATATATATGATGTGACAAAAAGTTAGTTTTAAGTTACCCGCTATTTATAGGTTAAATTACTCAATATTAGAGATAGAGCGTACATACATGTAAAAGCGTAGGTATATATTTCAGGCATGAGTATTACGTTTAAGCATAAAACTGATTGTCGCAGCTGGGTTTTGACATCAATTTCAACCTTTATGCATATATATATATATATATATATGTGTGTGTGTGTGTGTGTGTGTGTGTGTGTGTGTGTATAATCCTAATGTGAAATAGGATACTTCTTATCTCTTGATTCCGAGTAATTCCTATAACGAAAGTCATGACATAAATGCTTTCCATTATATTTTTTATTATTTACACACACACACACACACACACACACACACACACACACACACACACACACACACACACACATATATATATATATATATATATATATATATATATTGAGAGAGAAGTAGAGGGAGGTCATAGTAAGCGAGAGAAAATGAGAGAAATGAAATAGAGAAAGATACAGAGATTTACATAAAAAATTAAACATAATGGAATCGATGTTCATCATAGTATTTCTAGCGATAAACCTTTTCCAAACTTTCTAAATGCAGCAAAGTTCTTGTATAACGCAGAATTAGAGAGAGAGAGAGAGAGGGAGAGAGAGAGAGAGTATCCGCTAATAATAGTTGTTCATATGCCAAAACAGAGACAAATGCATTAGAGTAAAACTGACCATTACAAATAACTTGGCTATTTTTGGTAGTTAAAGATGATAAATCGTTTGATATGTTGAAGGCAAGAATGAGAAAAACTACTGCCCCATAATTTGAATATGGGCCTACGTCAAATCGAAAACGTTTCAAAAAAGGAAATCACTTGATCTACTGTTTCCAATATTTTTTATGAAGAAGTTTCTCTGTTTTGCTGTCATCTCTGAATAGAAAAGCAGTAAATATTAAAAATAAATGAAATTATTATTGAACACTAGACTAGAAGAACGAGGGCCTGTTATTTTCAAAGAATATGAGAGACAAAAAAGCAATTATAGTAGTTTTTCTAATATTCTTACAAGATATGTGTTTATTTTTCATTATTGTTTTTGTATGTTTTTCTTACCGTTTTCTTTTTTGTTTTGTTAAGACCGGTATGCCCGCTTGAAAATGCTTTCAAATGTATCAGTTTAGTTAACTTTGGTTTGTTTTACAGCATGTCAGTCTCAATGTGTTCATTGAGGTAACATCTATTTATAAACAACTAGCAGTATAGCCCGGCGTTGCTCGGAGTTTTTTATAATGAAATGGTATGGTCAAGTGCTTATTCAAAGAGATCCAGTATGATGTTGCCGTGACGCGTAATTAAAAAAAAATCGAAGTAAAAATTTTTTGTTGTATTTGTAAAACGGGGTGTCTGCTTGGTCAATTTTGCCAGTAAACGGGAATTGTGTATGAACAACGAGATCGGGCGTTACGTTAGTTTTTAATGTGATGCGATAACTTTTTAATGCAGAAGAAGTGGATGCATTCTCCCTGCAGCTTCAGAGAGGTTGGCACCTTCTAGAAAACAAGAAATTATGTTATGTTAGACGTTAAAAAAAGTTGCAACATACCGTTTGTTTTCATAGACAGCCCCGTCATACGAAACGACCAGTTTCAGCTAAAACCACGTCCACCAAAAATTATTGCTTCAGTCATCAAACCAGAAATGCTTGTACCATTAGATCTACACATACAACAGAAAATGATACTTGTTCATTTAGACATCGACTTCTTCAGCTTCGTCATTTCCTTAGTCTTCGTCGACTTCTTTGCCTTCGACGTTGTCTTCGTCATATTCTTCGTCCTTTAATTCTTATTCTTCGTTTTCTGTTTTACATCTTTTTTCGTCTTATTTGTCTTTATTGTACTCTTCGTCTTCTTTGTCTTCGTCATCTTCTTCGTCGTCTTTATCATATTCGTTGACATCTTCGTCATCGTCTTCGCCGACTTCGACATCGTCTTCATCAATTTCATGTTCGTCATCTTCTTCGTTCTTTTCTTATTCTTCTCAATCTTCTTGTTCTTCGTATTCTCCGTCTTCTTCGCATTCTTCTTCGTCTTCTTTTCTTCCGCTTCGTATTACACTGATCAATAAATATCTGAAAGAGTCCAGAATACACAATAACCAAAACGTTATGGTATCAACAACAATAATGTTAATATTAGTCAGACTGTAAAACATGTAGACCCGCTATCTGTTGTGTAGATGAATCGATGCAATAACTTTTGTTTCAGTCAGCGTAGCAATCGAAAATAACTACTTTCTTTTGTTTCACTTGTAAAATCAAAGTAATGAGCACTCCCGTCATTCCCGTTTACTGGAAAAATTGACCAAGCAGGAATCCCGTTTTACAAATACGCCAAAATACAATTTTTAATTTATTTTCTTTTCAACTTACTCGTCACAGAAACCTACTACGAGAGCTTTTGAATAAGCACTTAACCATACCATTTCAACATCACTATCAAAAATCTCCGAGTAACGCCAGGCTATACTGCTAGTTCTTTATAAATGGATATTACCTAAAAAAATACATTGAGATTGACATGCCGTAAAATGAATCAAAGTAAACTAAACTAATACATTTATATGCATTTTCATACGGCCATTCCGTTCTTAACAAAAAACAAAAACAAAAGAAAAACACACAAAAACAATGATGAAAAATACACAAAAACTTCAAATTCTCGATTCCATCTATACGAAAAGCAAACAGCCAACACTGAGCAAAATTATTATCATTATAATATCAATGTTTTAAAATGTATTTAAAATCAGTACCACCATTTTGAAATTAAAGCAAGTTGCAATTCATTTTTCTATCCATAGTTATCACTCTTGGATCCAGAATGCTTATTTACAAAACATCGTAACCACAAACGGTTAGAATTAAAATACATATAGCAGAAAGCGTTCGCGCTTGTTTACAAAATTCCTGTCACAACGATAACAGTTACATTAAATTTGTGTTCGCAATTCACCCCTGGGGATAATTTCAGACGAGACCGAAAGTAGTTGACTTAACAAAATATATGGCGCCCTCCTTGATGAATTTCAAATTAACATAGAGATATTTAGAGAACTAGAAATTATTATTATAAAAATAGACATAATATGTCTACATCATTTAATAAATCATGCTTCAATGAAAATATATTGCCGAAAGATATATATTAAAACCTTGAATAAGTTCTTGCTGATTTTTCATGAAAAGTAATGTTTTATTTCCAAAACTTATTAAGAAACATGTTACTAAAAGTATTTCTCATCGCTAGACATTATATATTTCCATCTTTCTGGAAGTATTTGAATTCCACGTCGGAGAAACGACACGTCTTTTAGTGCTAACCATGACTCCACCCTACCGATAGACAATACATTCCTCTGTATTACAAGACTAGCCATAACTTTGTTTTTGCTAATATAACGCTAATTAACAAAGAAAGAAACGTTTGAAACCCAATAACAAAACATTAACCTTAAAAATCAGATCCTTTTTAATATTGTTTCCGCACGTCGAGGTTTATATATATGACGGTGTTTTCGTGGATATCCGTATTTGAGTAGACACTATGTTTATCTTAAACATTATTTTTTATATTCATATACCGACCTAAATGTTCTAATAAATCATATAAAAGAAAACATATGCAGTGTTAATATGTTTAATTTTATGAATTTAACACTATCTCTCTATATAGCAATCTGTTCGTGTTTATCCGTCAATCTCTCTCTATTTCTCCCCGACTCTGTTTCTATCTATCTATCTTTGTACATCTAACAAGTTGTTCCTTCCTATCAATCTTATCTATCAATTTATCTATCCCCATCTGTTCATAACTTTTTATTAAGAGTTAAATAAATCTATCTATCTATCTATCTATCTATCTATCTATGGTCATTCATATCATTCTATATTAATTTATTTCTATCTATCTATTTATCTATCAATGTTCATTCCAATTTATATCTCACTCAGCCTCTCTCTATATATATATTTATCACTCTAACTATATCAATCAGTTCATATTTTTATCAATAGATAGATAATTCTATCTATCTATCTATCTATCTATATATCTATCTATCTATCTATCTATCGAATTATATGTCTTTTTAAGTATTTAGGCTGATTCATTTCTGTCAATGTAAATATACTCATTCCCATTTACCAATCTCCTCATCTAACAATCTCAATCTTTTCTTAATTATCTAAGATTATTCATTTCTATCTATCAATATACGTTCATTCCAATCTATCTATCTATCTATCTATCTATCTATCTATCTATCTATCTATCTATCTCACGCACTTCATATATACTTGCTAGTCTTTATCTTTATTTTCTTTCTCTTTATATACATATATAATATACTTGTAAATAAGTGCATTTTCATACATAATATATATATATATATATATATATATATATATATATATATATATATATATATTAGGCAGGCCTCAGGTGTTTAATCAAACATTGATATAAATCTGGTTTTACGACCTATTCATCAGGAAGTTCTATAAAATTCTTTGAATAAAGGGACTACATGTTGAAAAGTTTAATCGGCTAATTCTGCTTGGATAATCTTTGAAGATATACCCGCCAGGAACTCGGAGCCAATAGAATTACCACGTTTTGAAATTTTATGAAAGTTATATCCTTTCACTATCGAATGCTTTCCCGCTCCCCTATCGATTCACCTTGAAGAAGAAAAAAAGTGGATAAGGGTGGTCCTCAAGATGTAAAAGAAGAATAGAATTTTGGGATGAATGAAGATTTTATATTTGTATCTTGAACACTCTGCCTCAGCTTCCTCCACTATTAATTTTATATTTGTACAGAATCTACCCGATTGCCTGCAGAAGTACTTTTACATATTCTTTGAAGATGATTGTTAAATATGGCGATAGCGCAATGAATCCTCCTGACATTGCTGAGACGAACTTATTATTCCATTCAGAAAATTTTGAACATCATATGGTTCTCTTCTTCAGATAATCTGCCTGTCTGCCTGTCT
>JBBBDQ010001205.1:120000-262500 GCA_037127315.1 Ascarosepion bandense
CGCGTAAGTGATGCAAAATTAAAAATAACTCTGACATCTCATTTAGGCAGATATATTAACCAAAGTTACGAAAAAATATTTTGAAATAATAACGAGTAAATTTATTCAATGAAATCGTCATTGGCTTCAACTACGGCTCTCCAGACGACTTTGGAATCTCCTGCATCTCTTCTGGACTGTCTTTTGTTTATTTTAGTGAATGTGTCATAATCTTTTCCTTCAGTTCATCTTTGGTGTTACAAGGAGTTTTGTTGGTCTCTCGCTCAACACCATCCCACACAAGGGGGTTGCAGCATGAAAAGTTAGGTGACAAGATGTAAGGTGTGATGTCGTAGAAATTGTCTGACAGCCATAGCTGTGTTCTCCTGCATGTGTGACTTGGTGCAGTCTCCTGGTGCAGGTCATATCGTCTAGCAGCCACCGTTTTCACGCAGGACTGCACTACCTCATGGAGGCACTTGATATAAGATTGCGTGTTGAGTCTGATGTCCTGTGTAAATATGAATAGAAACACAACGTCGCTACCACTAGTGATCATTACAAACTCATTTCTAATCACCATTAGACTCATTCACCTCTTTCCACATCCCCTGCACTCTTTTTAGTTTGAAACCTAAATAATATATGTTCGTCTGAAAGTTCTCGACGTGAATGTCAAACATTATGCATGCTTTTTCCTAAATTCTGACGGAGGAAATTTCTTAACGATGGTCTTTTCTCACATACGGTTCCCAACTAACCCCGCTATTTTGTAAAGTCAATAAAAACAACCAAGCCGCAATAATATTTTTCCGTATTGCAAAAGAAACATGAGATATTCTTTTAATTCGTCCTGTTGAGAGCAGTAATTTTTAGAATGAATTGAGTGATTAATTGGTAGAAGCTCATAGTACAGGATTCCTTCTCAATTCCATTAGCTGCACTGCATGGCTTTTTTAGTATGAGGAACTGTTTATGGGATGGCCAGAGTCGGGTATGTGCGTTGTGGTGCAGTGGATATCGACTCGGAACGACAAATCGGGTAGCCAATTTCGAATTCTAGTTGAATTCCTTTCATTCACTTACGCACAAATATCCTTGAGAAAGGTATTAATCCGCCTCTTCCCTCCAGTTATGGGTTAAATAATAGGACATATTGAGTTCTATAGACTTGGCTGGCAACCAATCTCCTGCATAAAGCATGGCAACCTACTGCGGGATAATCTTCTGCCCAGTCAGTCATGTCTCTTTTGAAACATAATCGCCCAAACCGTGTATCACGTATGGTACTTAACTGACTGACTGAAAGTCGCCCAGGTCGCTTACACAAGACTCTTTTTTGCTGAACATTGTTGTAAACGACCCGTCACAACTCGGTGAAAAAGTTCATTTTTATTGCGTTTATAAAGCAAATCACAGATAAAACTTCGACCCAAAAGATTCTTTATACTCACTCCCAAATATTGTAGTGATTGAGTACCAAAGGTTCCCTTAAATAGTCATGCATAATGCATTTTGATAATTTTTATGTTTCTGCCAATTCAGCCGTTAGTTATTCTCAATATATGTCGGGATTTGGTCATTATCTGTAATGTCTGAGCATTCTTTATCAATAAGTCTGAAATCTTCTTCTTCAGGACGTAGGCGATCATGGACTTCCATTTGCTCTGTCCCTTGTCGCTTTCAATAATTTTGATCTTGGTATCTCTTCTAAGCCCCGCTCCGTCATCCATTTGCTCAGACTTAACAAGTACGTCTCGCGCAGCTTTCCCCTGTCTGTCCTTCCATTTCCAACCTGGGAATATTAAGTTCTGGAGGCCCTCCTTCCTAATTATGTGTCCCAGGAACATCATTTGTCTCTTCCTGATATTTAGTATGAGTTTTCTTCTCGTTTACCTCCTTCCCAACACCTCATCGTTGCTCACGTGCTCCGTCTATGGTATCCTCAGCATCCTTCTGTAAAACCACATTTCTGCTGTTTCAAGCCACTCCTTCATCTTTGATGCGATTGTCCAGCACTCACTTCTATACAGAACGACATATATCACATAGCAATCCGGCACTCTTTACTTTGTTTCTAATGAGATATTCCTGTCTTTACCAACTCTAAAATTCTGTCCAGTTCTGTCAGTAAAAGCATCTTCACCGTATACAGCACATATCTTTTTGATGCTTGTGTCTAAAATGTACTTAATAATCTTACATTTCCATTGGAATGCAAAAGCTGGCACAAACTAGATACTTTCTTAATATAGTGTGCTCTAATAGGAAACGTAATAATATTTTTTTTTAATCATATCACCCCGAGCAAGGCGGTAACGCCACTGATGTGCAGGGGGCTACGTAAGAGTGAAAAAATTGGAAAAGAGAAAGCCAAAAATCACATCCTAAACAGGGTATAAGGGATGAGCCTCTACACCTGTTCAATAGACGTGGGTGGAGTGTGAACCCGGCGATAGTTTAGTCTATCTACTCCAATTAATTATATCTGTCGATAAATTTGACGTTTTATAACGTGAACATTTAAAAGTCGCCATGAACTTTCCGGAAAACCCAAAGTATCATGTAGAATCTCATATGTATATATAATCCCATATATATATATATATATATATATATATATATATATGTTTGTGTGTGTGTGTGGGTGCACATGCACGCACATGCTCACGCTAACATTTTTGCATGTATGTATATATATATATATATATATATATATATATATATATATTTTCTATTGGAGAAGATAGACGAAACTATCACCCGGTTCACACTCCACACACGTCTATTGAACAGGTGAAGAGGCTCATCCCTTGTTTCCTGGTTAGGTTGTAGTTTCCGGTTTTTCTCTTTTCCAATCTTTTCACTCTTTTTATTTTTTTATTTTTTTTTTCAATTGGAGTAGATAGACTAAACTATCGCCCGGTTCACACGCCACCCACGTCTATTGAACAGGTGAAGAGGTTCATCCCTTGTTTCCTGTTTAGGATGTGGTTTCTGGTTTTTCTCTTTTCCAGTCTTTTCACTCTTACGTAGCCCCCTGCGCATCAGTGACGTTTTCGCCTTGCTTGGGGTGATATGATTAAAATAAATAAATATATATATATATATATATATATATATATATATATATATATATATATATATATATATCTGAGTATGTGCTAGTATGGTCTTTGAAATTGGTTCACTATTCACGTTTAAGTTACATGGAAAGTCAAAGAAAAACGACATTGAAAGCGTGGTATTCCGGAATTATGGACAGAGAGACACAGAGAGAGAAAGTGATGAAGGGAGTGAAAGGAAGCGAGATAGAGAACATCGCGGGTAAAGAAAGTGAGAGAGAGTGTGTGAGCATGGAAGAAGTGAGAAATAAGTAAAAACTATCAAAGTACGTACGTAAAACTCTTAAGACAGCAGGAGATAATACACCCGGGCCTTTGTGGGGAAATAGGCGCGTCTTGGAAATAGACAAAGAACATCTGGAAGAGCGAAAAAGAACTTCTCCGTAAATCCTAAACTATCTCTTGAGGAATCTTTGAGACGAGAAACGATGACAGAAGAAAAATCAATGAAATCGAAGAAATAAAGCACCCAAAAAATAAGAAAAATATCAGTAAATCTCAGAATGTCGGTAAAGATCTTTAAAGAAAATCGTGGCTGGATAGCATATATTTAAAAAAAAATTGATGACGCTATAAAAGATGCTTTTCTATAGCGACTTAAAACGAAAGAATAACAAGGAGTGATTTGGAAAGGATATATAAAGGAAATACGTAGGCTAAAAGACGGGGGTAAATGTAAATCTATTTTGGGGTAGGGGTCGATTTAAACGTACGAGTAAAGAGACAGTTGTGATTGAAGTCTTTCGGGGTTGTATAGATGAAAGGATGCAGTTTTGATAAGATAGAGTTTTATTCGTATTATTTCCGAAAATAAAAGTTTAACATAAACGTTAAATGACGGAGAGAGAGAAACAAAAGAATATAGAAAGGAAAAGAGAAAAAAAGATGAAAATAAATGTAATAAAGAGGAAAAGTGCGAAGAAATATCAAGCAATATGAGGTCAGCAAAGAAGAGCGAGAAGAGAAAAAGATACGTAAGTAAGGTGCAAAGATCAAAGCCAAATAAAAAAAAAGGAGGAAAATACGAAAATGTGTCGAAAAAATAAAACGTAACTAAAAAGAGATATTGCCGGCTGTGGAGAAACACGGTTAAAAAGAGTAATGCCAGATTAAAGGGTTAGACACCTTTTATAAAACGGTCAAATGAAGATTAGAATAAAAAGCTGGAGTAAGCCATCTTGTTAGATAAAGTTAAACTCTTCGATACAAAAATAATACCCCAAGCGAATTATCTTTATGAGAATCTAATAAGAGAAAAAAAAATGAATGATATCATAGACTGTGTGTTGCTAATAGCAACACTATATTGGTTTTTAAACCTATTGGTAGGTCATTGGCAGGAGGCCGTAAACAATAAGGTGGATTTCTCAGAACTATTCATCAATAATAAATGATAAATGATAAAAACGAACAAATTTATGTAACAACCTAATAGAAATAACAGGAATATGTGAAGAGCCATCATCATCATTTTTGGTGAAAAAATTTAAATTTAAATTCTTCTCTTTTTTTATATTTGCATTGTACGACTCATGACATTCCTAAACTAAAAAATGAATGTAATTAAATCGATTTGAATTTGAACTCTGCCATCCATTACCCAACCCGCATATATATATATATATATATATATATATATATATATATATATATATATATATACACACACATATATAGTGTATCTGGGAAGCAGATAATTTTCTAAACATATATTGTTAAATATAACAAACAATGAATGTCTATTATGTTTAATCATGAGCCGTTCTAAATATCGTATTTTTGCTTTCATTTCAGGTGAAAATACTAACAAAAAATGTCCAACATTTGGATATTCTTTTCTTTTGCTGGTTCTAATCTTCACAGAGATTACAGAGACGTTAACATAAAGACAACCACCACGAAAAATGATTTTATCTTATGTTAACATAAAACATCGCTATGCAACGATAACAGGCATCACATAGCAGACGCAGTTAGTAAATTTGTAACGCGGTTCTATAACGTCACACTCCGTGAGAGACTGAAATGTCAACCGAACCATATGTCTAAATGCAATGTAATATTTTGTGACCAGATTGAAATGTGATTTTATTGAAGGTGGGTTGTTTGGATTTAATGTAGATGACCTCCAATATTTGAAGGTTCTTTTTACTGTGCGTATGTGTGAGTATATGTAGTAGGTTTATTATTAGTGGGTGTTATCGACTAAAATCTGTCTAATATTACCTACATGGCTATGCTTTAATAAGAAATGTTGTTTCATTGATCTATGATAAGAAAGGTGTCAGGAGAGCGTGGTTGTAGTAAGACCAACATATGTAGTGGTTTTATTATTAGTACCAGAGATACAATCTCTGAAGGGGCATATAAATTGGTACACTACGTTGGTCTTCTGTAGAGGATTTAGTTGTGTGTATGTAGGGTTATTAGGGATTATGAAGTAAATTATTTAAATTTTTGTATAATATATAATGAACTTACATTGATTATTATTATTTAACAATATATATAACAATATATATTAACAATATATATATATATATATATATATATTCTTCAATTGTGATAATGGTTAGCGCCAAGGTTGTTATTTTTCAGTGATTTTCCTGATAAAATATATTTTGACAAGCAGGTTTTTATCGTAAAGTGCTCGATATCGGGGTGTAGATAGAGCGTTGATAAATACAAAGTGTTTGTCTCTTTAACTGAGCAGATTCTTGAATCTGCTTTCTTAAAATCTTTGTACTTATATATATATATATATATATATATATATATATATAACCGTACTGATGAGCTGTGATACAGCGAAACAGATCTGTCTGCGGATGACAATATATATATATATACATATATATACAAAAGGGATATTATATACAACAATTTATTGTAATCATTAGTTACACAGAAACTAATTTAACCACGACTTTGGTATAAAAAAAATGCCACACTTATTAAAAAAGAAAACGTATTAAGAGAGGACGGAAAGTGTGGCACAGAGATCTAAATTCGCATTGTGATCGCAAAAATCTCTTTCACAAATTGAGCAAATATAGACATAGAAAAATGTCCTTAGAAAGAAAAAAAACTGTCCTGTTATGTATTATCCCTTCTATTCGGCAGTGAATGCTTGGCAATCTCCTCAAAGATGAAAAAAAGTCTTGAAGTAGCAGAAATATGCTTCTTCAGAAAGATAGTGAGATTGAGATGTAATGAACATTTGAACAACATCAAACCAACAGCTACAAAAACAAATCTGTTTATTCTTAACCTGGAACACAAACCAACGATTAAAGTTACACCACTACTAACCATGGGTATATCATACCTAATTTTGAAAATATTAAAAAAAGTATGAAATAAAAATCTTTATTTAAAATATTTTACATGGAGGCACTTCAAAATTTGTACTTTGAGTTAACATTAGTAGGAACTAAAAAACATTATTTATGTAAGAAAATCAGTTACTAAAAATTTAATGAAATTCTAATTAAAATAGCGTCATTTGCGCTGAGTACTATAATCTGCGTTGTGGTGCAGAATGTTCGTTGTGGTGCATTGGATATCGGCTCGGAACGAAAAATCGGGGAGCCGAGTTCGAATTTCAGCTGAATTCATTGCATTCACTTACGCGCAAATACCCTTGGGAAAGGTATTAATCTGTCTATTCCTTCCAGTTATGGGTTAAATAACAGGATAGATTGGGTTCTATAGCCTTGGTCGGCAACCAGTCTACCGCAGAAAGCAATAGAAACCTACTGCGGGATAATCTTCTGCCCTGTCAGTCATGTCTCTGTCGTGACATGATCGCCCAAGCGTGTATCACGTATGGCATCAACTGACTGACTGACTATATATGTTGTGCGTTGTGGCGCCGTGGTTTTCGGCTCGGAATGAGAAATCGGGGAGCCGAGTTCGAATTCCAGTTGAATTCCTTGCATTCACTTACGCACAAATGGGAAAGGTATTCATCCATCTTTTACTTCCAGTTATGGGTTAAATATAAGGACAGATTGGGTTCTATAGCCTTGTTTGGCAGCCAGTATACCGCAGATAGTAATGGCAACTTACTGCGGGACAATCTTCTACCCAGTCCGTCATGTCTTGAAAGAGACATGATCGCTCCAGCGTGTATCACGTATAGCACTTAAATGACTGACTAACTATATAGCCATTTTTAGTGTTCTAACGGGTTAAATCAGAAAACGACCGTTTCTGGAATACCAGATGTGGAAAGGAGGCTTGGAAAATAAGCTATTCACAAGACAGTTTAAATGTAAGAGAGACAGAGAAAAGTCACGCATAATCTCCCTGTTGAGTTTGAATGATTTGGTAGCAGTGCAGAGTTTGGGAAACGGGAAGAAGATAAATTTTTTAAGAGTGGCAAAGAACTGGAAGTTGTGGAGAGTCATGATCATCTACGCCTTGAAGGGAAATAGCATATAGAAGAGGGAGAAGTAAAAACGATTTCCAGATAAATAGATTTCGTTATTAGAAGTCGAAGAGAACGACTAAAGCGCTTTAAGAGTGGCAAAGATCTGGAAGTTGTGGAGAGTCATGTTCATCTACGCCCTGAAGGGAAATAGCACATAGAAGAGGGAGAAGTAAAAACGATTTCCAGCTAAATAGATTTCTTTTATTAGAAGTCGAAGAGAACGACTAAAGCGCTTTCTGCAACTCCATCATTTATGAAGTAACGATTGTTTCTGAATTGCTTCCCGTTCCCCGTTAATTACTTACTTATTCATTTGCAATATATTTCAGAAATTCAACATAGGCTATCTTCACAGAAGCCTCCTCAAGTTAACTTCTTGCCGCATTCAAGGAAATCATCTGCTCAACTAACTATTGTAAATTGTTGAGAATAACGTGGCTCTACACATTAAAATTCACCGAATTCATGTTCTTCACGGATGATGGATTTGACATTATCCATTGCAAATAATTACCCTCGGTAGAAACGGTTTAATTGGTGCAATATTCCCACCAGCTGTGTGAAATCTCTGTTGATAGTTTGCGGTTACGATTGCTAGAGGTTCTTTGACGGAGTAAATCGGATTGTTAGAAATTCAAGATTTGGGGTTTTCGCTGACTGATTCTATGCTGGGTGTTGGTAATTCTCTGGGTGGTGTTAAGCAGAGGTGTAAAAATAGGAACGAAGAATCAAGTCGTTAAATTATTCTCCATCACTGGTTGGCCGTTTTGAAAGGCGTCGTCTCCAGGGCTTTATATTTTCTGCTACAATCGATTGATTTAGCCAGGAATTAACACTATGCCTAGAAATGGCGCTTACAAACGTACCCAGTATATACAATGTTTTTTTGCTGTTTCTTTTTTTCATCTTAGACACAACCTGTGTTGCAAATGCAAGATCTAAACAAAACTTTACCTATTAGCGTGAGTCATAAATATTTTCAGTTTTTAGGAACCATATCTAATAGTAAATCTATCATTCCAGATAACAGTTAATTTTATATCATAACAAGTAATCAGTCAGTTAAGTGCCATACGTAAAACACGCTTGGGCGATCATGTCCGGAAAGAGACGAGGTCCGATACATAAATTGTCGTCTAAATTACGCAAAAAAATGAAAATAACACTGACATTTCATTTTAACAACATTACACAAAAATATATTGAATAACTAAAGAGTCAATTCATTCAATTAAAATCACCATTCAAGCACGGACTCCTGTAAATATTCTGCTCGATCTCTTTAAGTTGATGAATGCTACCTTAATCCTTGCTTCTGTTCAGTTGCGCGAAATTAAATCTATAAAATGCTGTCAATTTAGCCATCCGTGTTGCTTAAACTTACGTCGATTTAACACGGCTGTCTGTTAATTTTTAGTTACATTCTCCCTTTTTTTTGCGAACCCAGACGATGTCAATTTTTTTTCTTTTCTTATTTATTTGATTTTATTCTATCTTTTTCTTTTTCTTTTTCGTTTTCTTTTTCTTTTTCTTTCCCTTTATTTTTATTTTTATTTTATTTTATTATTTATTTTTTAATTTCTTTGCAATCTGTTTAAAAAGGAAAAGTAGACTAATTTTTTCTCCAGTTTCTGAAAGGTTTTTCTGTTGCTGAGGTGATGAGTCGTCCCTCGTGGGGATCTTCATATCGAAATGGCCATTCAACATCTTTGAATTAATCCTTTTTTAATATACATATATATATATATATATATATATATATATATATATATATATATATATATATATATATTAGTTTCTATGAATAAAAGTAATCTGTCATGGACTTGAAATAAACAGAGATTTCGAAACTTTGTGTACATAAATAAATCTGTTCATGGACATCACGGGCATTTTTTACCATTTTCTCTCTGTTAATGAGATTATGCGTCGTTTTACGAAAGTTTAGATTAATGCATTCGGAAATCTATGTAGACGCCAAACGTTTATTGCGCGCACTTTTATCGGTGTGCACTTGTTAAAAGGAGACATAAAAAATAATAGCAAAATAGCAAGGAGGCAATCTAAATAATACGTTCGAGTGATCAAAGTACTTCCGACAGGAAACACCTGCAAGTCATGATGTATAATTTCTGCATCCAGTTGCAAATCATTATCAAATTTGATATTAAACATAAAAAGGAAGAAGAAACAACGTAACAACGGTCACAAAGTGGAAAAGGACAGAGCTGGTAGTCGCGGGATTACCGGGTGTTGAAATGGTATATTTAGGAAGGGGAGGAATAGGAGTTCACATTTTATAAAGATAGACAACTAAATGAGTTAAATTACTTTTTAAAGTTAAGATTATCTGCTGTTTGAAGAGGTGCATTTAGGCGAGAAGGAATGGGTTTCAATATAAGATTTTAAAGATTTTTTAAGTTTATTTGATTAAACTTTTTAGGTAGAAGCGAGTTAAATGCCAATTACAGGAAGTTATCAGTTTTAAAATTATTAGAGAAAAAATATTAGAGAAAAAAAATATATATATATACATATTTGTGTTAACCAAGGAAAAAGGGGTTTAGTAAAAGAATCCATATTTTCTCAAGATAGGCAATTAAAGGAGCTTGGGATAGGAAGATAGGGGGGTTAAAATACTTTTTAAGCTTAACGTTAGGGTAAAATTAAGATTAAAACTTAAAATGAATCATTTTAATTTATATTCTAACATCTAGTCAACGGGGATTTAAATTCTAAATTTAAGTATTCGAAAAATTTGCCTTGTGGCGGCACTGATTGAGGAATTCCCTCCTAAGATTCAGTAGCCGGTGTTGGTAGGGGTATTTTAATATTGAAATTTTTTCCAGTAAACATAGACAGCACCTATCACGAAAATTCCTCGGAATAAAGGCTGAACCTATCAGTTTCCAGCTAATTTCACGATCCAGCCCTTCTGCTTTCATTTCCCAGAATGCCCGCGAAAGGGCTGTCTGGTACCTCTGACCGGGGTTCGAAAAAGAGTACCTGTGGTTATACAGTCGTTGTTTGAAAGGATCGGCGGACATACCTATATAGGTCCGGAAGTCGTTTTTTTTTTGTTAGATGGAGAAATGCGGGCTTCATAAATCACCTGGGTGAATTTGCATTTTCCCTCCACCGGGCATATATATATATATATATATATATATATATATATATATATATATATATCCACCGGGCATATAACTATTACAAATAAACCCGATATATATATATATATATATATATATATATATATATATATATATCGGGTTTATTTGTAATAGTTTTTGGCACCAATATTGTTGTTTTTTTGTAGCTTTACTGATTAAAACCACTTTGGCAAGTAGCTTTATATATATATGTATATATATATATATATATATACACGCACTCATACCCTGACTGAGCACTCTGGAAAAATGGTAGACTTTGAAAAAACAGTAGCTTCTCAAGCATTTAAGCATCGTTCTTTCAGGAATGATTTCGAACACTCTCAGCTACTGGCGTATGTTTACATTGTATATAACACGCTAAAAGTCCGTCTTCCTCTTTCGAGCGCCTATAGCTCAGAGGTAGAATCAATTCGGTCGACTTTCTATCCTGGCTAGAAGCTATCGGATGTCTAACCGTATTGATGAGTTTTGATAAAGCGAAACAGATCTGGATGATTACTATATATATATATATATATATATATATATATATATATCGGTCAGTCACTTAAATGCCGTTTAGGCGATCATGTCTCGAAAGAGACATGACTGACTGGGCGAAGAATTTGTCATTACGTTCTGCGGTAGGCTGATTATCAACCAAGGTCATAAAATCTAATTTGATCTGCTATTTAACCAATAGCTGGAGGCAGAAGCGGGTGGTTTATCGCTTTTCCATATATATATACAATTATATGTAACTTTAAATCGGATATTAAAATACTGATAAAGTTTCAAAATTTGATGCATGGATATGTTTGCATGAAAAGAAAGAGAAAATTTGACTCAACAAATGATACATTTTGCCAGTTTAGGGCTTGGTCTGATCTAAAACGAAAAAAATAAAAACATGTATATGTCTATTCGGGGACGTTTAAATAAATCTTTTTTTGAAACATCCTCGGATACAAAAAAAGAAAGCTGGTGAATTAAGATACTGAGACATCTGAAAGAGGTATGGCACGTTGAACTTAGACAATCTACCCGGTAGACAAAACAGAGGGTTCACTTCGAAATTACAATCACCTGAAGAAGGCCGAAGTGTACAAAAGGCTGAAACATTGTGAATCTGGCAACGAGCATGAGGACAACAGTTTGAACTATGTAAATAGTTTTAAAAATTACAGTACCTCATCACAGAAATATAGAGAATAAGTTAATCAAGCTATCTCTCTGTACCCTTGTATAGACATATACATATATATATATATATATAGACACTGAGGTCAGCACCAAGGAACGATAATGTTTCATATTTCAGCTCAATATTCAGTATATGCATATTGTTCTTTGGTTCGACTTTTTATATATACTGGACTATTGTGCGTAATGTTGTAGTAAGGTCTGTTGTGTTGTCCTGACGCTAATCAGATGATAATTTGTAGCTTTCAGATTATTTTAGAGGCTAATGTATATAAATAATTGAAGGTCCGAATGCGGTTAGTTGTAGCTAGTATAGTATCTGGGTTTTTTTTATTTTAATTATTTTCTCAATATCATTTATTGATTATTTAATTAATTCTTATTGATTATTATTTATATTTACAGTATTTGCGTGGACTGTCGTAGTTTGTTAATTTGTTTATTAACTATTTAATTTATTTACTTTGAGTTTATTGAGCTTTTTTTCTGAATCCCTCTTGCGCATATACAAATCAACCATTCGATCGTACATAGAATACTGTTGTCATATCTGGTCAGGCGCCCCTGTTGTTTGTCTTAGTGTTATCGACAGGCTCCCTCCAAAGAAGTATCTGTAATGCAATTGGTTCCGATCTGGCAGCTCGACTCCAGCCACTTTCTCCTCGGCGGGATGTGGCTTCCCTCTGTCTCTTATACAAATATTTTCATGGCTTATGCTCCGAAGAACTTAGATCAATTTACTCGGGCAACCAGACTGGCAACAAGGTCTCACCTTTTTACAATTAGATCAACCAAATGCAGCCGACAATTCTACTCCATCTGCATCTTTTGTTGCGCTTCACGCCTGTGGAACTCCCTTCCATAAACTTGCTTTTCTGAGGGCTATAACCTCCAAGTATTTAAATGCAAAGTCAATTCTCATCTTTTATCCACTTAACTCCAGTCCTTTCCATATCACCCCGTGTATCTTGTTCTTTTCCTTTCTCTCTACTTTCGTGACTATCTTCACTTCTGTGATCACATTCTTCTCTTGCCCTTTCTCTTCCTCCCTTTAGCAGTTTCGTCTTTGTCTTCACTCTGTTTCTACCTAAACACTTATGTAGCCCCCTGCACATCAGTGGTGGTACTGTCTTGCTTGGAGTGAAATGATAAAAAAAAAGATTGGTTATTTTCTTTTTTTAGTTTGAAGTGTCCTACATTAACTGTATTGCTTATTTATACATATTTTACGAGGTATTCGTTTTTAGTTGTAATTTTTACAGTAACAGAATAGAAATTTGTTTTCGAGACTGCATTTTGTGATGTGTTCTGATCGCTTAATTTGTAATTTGTGCTACTCTGGGAAACCTGAATATAACGAATTGCTTCTCTAGACAAAAGTTTAAGTTCTGGAATTATTGTTGTAGACTGATGTTGTTTTTCTTATTTTTATGAAATGATATGGCACTTTGATGCAATTTGTTTTTCTTTTTAATTTCCAATATATACTTATAAAGAATTGTGCTTTTCGCGTATTTCCTATTTACATTTTTGAATAGAAATGAATTAAATCGTTTAGTTATTGGTAAATTTTAAAACTTAATTTGATATTGTTCATAAGGTTCATAGATGTTTTCATAAGATGTTTTCTTCATATCTAATTCTCTAAATAAGCTTTAATAAATGCGAAATATATTAGAAAACGTTTCCTACTCGTTCCTTACACACACACACACACACACACACACACACACACACACACACACACACACACACACACACATATATATGTATATTATTTTTTGTAACATTGAGCGTGTGTTAGCACGTGCGATACACTGTCATCATTAGCCAAATATGATTTGTTGATTGTCCCTCTTGTATATTCTCATAAAGAAGTAAATAAAACGATCGTTCCTCTTTGCAGTTTGTATCGGCAATGAAATTTCCTGAACGCGTTTTATATATATATATATATATATATATATATATATATATATATATATATATATATATAATCTGTAAATTCAAATCAGGTTTAGTGGGGATACCTATTTCAACATGTCAGTTCGAGACATGCATTTTCAATTCCAGTAGACCGTAGATTGTTGAAATAGCTATCCCTATTAAATGTGATCTGAATTTACAGATGAAATAAATGAACATCTGCTTTGTAAATTAAATTTACCTTGAGCTCTCTGTTGGATTAATTTTACTATTTAACCGATATTGCTATGATCCTCTGGGATAATTGTTAACTTTTCTTTGGTTTTTAAGAATTGAATTCACCCGTAGCTTGTGTATACACCGCATATATATAACACTCTAAAATCCACCTCTCTTATTTTATGCGCCGATGGCTTAGGGAGTAGGCACTAGATTTTGGCTTAGGGAGTGGGCACTATTATATATATATATATATATATATATATATATATATATATATATATATATATATATTGTTTAATACTTAGTTTTTGGTCATGATAGGGTTAGACCAGTTTACATTTGTATTAAAAAGTATTCGACACAATTATATTGTAGAACTTTTGAATATTTTCCATTTAAAAACAAATTATTTCGCTACGCAGGTTACTACCATGTTTGGTGTCTTCAGGCGATTTTTAATAATTAAAAATTTTAAAAAAATTTAAATGTTATTAAAAATCGCTGAAGACACCCCTTATGGTAGAAACCTGGGTAGCGAAATAACTCGTTTAAAAATGGAAATATATATATATATATATATATATATATATATATATATATATATATATAAGTATTGTTGAAATTATATTCCTTGTCCAAAGAAACACTATTTTTAAAAACGTGCTCAATATTATATATATATATATAGATATTAAACAAATATATATATGCATATATATATTAATGCATGTTTCACAAAACTTGTCTATATTATCTGAATGAAATATGCATTAATGAAAAAATGCTGCGTAAACACACACACACACACATATATATATATATATATAATCCACAACTCAATCTTCAAGTGCAATCATCTAGATAATTTGAATAAATCAGTCCAAGTTAGATTATTTCCCAACAATAATCAAATACTTGATAATGATAAAATTAAATATAAAAAAGCTTTAAAACTAAGCAATCGTAAAGTAAATTTAGAGTATTTATGTAATAATAAAAAAAGACAAGAGAAACATTATATGATTTAATCCACCATTTAATTGCAATATTCCAACCAATATCGGGAGAATTTTCTTACGTTTAACGCATAAGCACGTTAACCATTCAGTCAGTCAGTTAAGTGCCATATGCGATACACGCTTGGGCGGTCATGTCTCGAAAGAGACATGACTGACTGGGCAGAAGATTATCCCGCAGTAGGTTGACAATGCTTTCTGCGGTAGACTGGTTTCCGACCAAGGCTATAGAACCCAATCTGTCCTGCTATTTAACCCATAACTGGAAGGAAGAGACAGATTAATACCTTTCCCAAGGGTATTTGCGCGTAAGTGAATACAATGCATTCAACTGGAATTCGAACTCGGCTCCCCGGTTTCTCGTTCCGAACCGATATCCACTGTACCACAACGCACATCCGCACAACGCACATAACCATTCACTAACACTAAAAAGATTTCTAACAAAAATAATTTAAGGATAACCTATAGTATTAACATCGATAAATCTATATCCCAACATACTATTATGATAAATAAATATATTTCTCATAAAGACAACGTTTTTGAAAAAATAAATTCAACAGTAGAAAAACTAGAATCTATCCTTTAAATTGTCAATGTATGAATAATAGTATTATATACCCAGCTAGCATACATTACGGTAAATATATTTAATTTTATTTTGATATCACAGAAAATCCTTGAAAATTTCATATCTCACAACGAACGATATTAGGCAAGATAAAATACAAAAACAGCACTGCCCTCACTAAATAATTATGGTGGTAATTCTCCTATCATCACTTGGAATATCGTACCTAGGACCAAATCTTATGGCTGGTAACGAAATAGATGTAATTTATACGTTCTTGAAAAGTTATCTTAAAACATTTAAATAACCCAAGCTTTTTAAACAAGGAAAAAAATGGATGGTTACATGTAAACATAAAAATGGATGGTTACATGTAAACATAAAAATGGATGGTTACATGTAAACAAAAAAAACGAATATCAAAGATGTAATTTATATGTTTATTTATATGAATATCAAAGATGTAATTTATATGTTTATTTATATGAATATCAAAGATGTAATTTATATGTTCTTGAAAAGTTATCTTAAAACATTTAAATAACCCAAGGTTTTAAACAAGGAAAAAAATGGATGGTTACATGTAAACATAAAATGGATGGTTACATGTAAACATAAAAATGGATGGTTACATGTAAACATAAAAAATGAATATCAAAGATGTAATTTATATGTTTATTTATATGAATATCAAAGATGTAATTTATATGTTTATTTATATGAATATCAAAGATGTAATTTATATGTTCTTGAAAAGTTATCTTAAAACATTTAAATAACCCAAGCTTTTTAAACAAGGAAAAAAATGGATGGTTACATGTAAACATAAAAATGGATGGTTACATGTAAACATAAAAATGGATGGTTACATGTAAACATAAAAATGGATGGTTACATGTAAACATAAAAATGGATGGTTACATGTAAACATAAAAATGAATATCTGCTGAAATATCTGAAATTTAATCAATAATTAATTAATAATTGATAATTAATAACTAATTTTTCATTTTCATTTTTAATATAAATTATAATTTTTTTAGAAAGAACAAATAACCTGCCCTAATGTTTTACATGAAAGATTGATATCCACAGTTCTAAAATATTTTTCAACATACATATATTAAGCCTGTTTATTTTAAATGCAAAATATAGTTAAAAAAAAAACCACTGTAATCTCAATATAATATAAAGCTTCGCCCACATTTCAATAGCTAGATATGTTTTTAATAGAATTTAAAATACGTAACGGTCAGTCTATGCTCAGCACCGGAAGGTTTCTTTATGCATGAAACTCCGGTTCATGCTATCAGTCAGGTATAATATGTACTTTTATTAGTATATAATTAATTGCTCTGTTGCATTAAATCGAGCACTGTCGTATTAACACCAGCACTGTATGTGTGATACTCATATAATTATATACAGTGTTGAGTAAAGATAATGTTTCGAGCCAAGATAGTTGATTTTTAGTAGCTTAAATGATAAAATGTATTTTGGCAAGAATTATTTATAATATCGAGGAGGAGATAGAGCGTTGATAGTTTTAGTGCAAAGACTTTATTTCTTTAACGAAGCGGGGGTGGTCTGGCTGGTTCTTCCAACTGCAAGGAACTCAAACCGGATGAATGAGAGCATCAGAATATGTCCTGACGAAATTTCGAAGTCGACATGAACCTGCTCAGATGAAGTGACCAATTCTTTCCACTAACACACTATATATATATATATATATATATATATATATATATATATATATATATATATATTAGTCATCCACATACAAGCTTGTTTCGCTATTGTGTAGCTATTAATAATACTTTATATCTATATACATATATATTTTTAAAAAAAGGATCAATTACAATATAGTTTTAATCTATTTGGTTAAATGTTATTTTGATAGATACTTATAATTGAGTAAAGGCTCTCTTTGTATTATTAAAGTTTATATTTATTTATTTTACATTTACCGAATATTCAAAAAATCTTGTTAGCTTTGGGTTCCTTACGAGAAACCGTCATTATATCTGACGTACCTTAACTGTTCGGCCACGTAATCTGAACAAACAAAGCCCGAATAGTGGTTTTGCACAGATGTTTATCCCGATTCTATAGAGAAACAGGATGCAGGTCTCTACAACATTCCAAAACAGCAGCATTTATGAGTGTCAGACAATTTCTGCGACCACATCACTCATGACAGCTGGTCACCTAACCACCCAGAATTGAACATTTTGTCCGAAAAAGCAGTTGAGCAAGAGACCAACAAGACTCCTTCTTATACCAAAGATGAATTGAAGCCAAGGATTATGGCAGCTTACAGCAATACAAACGAAAAGAGCGCCCAGAAGAGCTGCAGAAGATTCCAAAGTCGTCTGGAGGCCGTAGTTGAAGCCAATAGCGTTTTTATTGAAGTATTTAGTATTCGTAAATAATTTGGCATAATTTTGTTAAATATATCTTTTAAAATGATATGTAAATAACATTTTTATTTTCGCGTAATTTAGACGACAATTTACCCATCGCCCGAATATATATATATATATATATATATATATATATATATATATATATATATATAGTCATATGCAGACAGATCTGTTTCGCTGTATCACAGATCATCAGTTTGGTTAGACTCCAATTGTTAACCCCCCCCCCCCGGATTGAAACCCGACCAAATTGGTGTCAGTTGGCGATTCTACCTCTGAGCTATGGGCGCTCGGTAGAAGAAGGCAGATTTTTAGCGAGTATATTATCATTATACACGCCTAATAGCTGAGAATGTTCTAATTCATTGCTTAATGAACGATATATATATATATATATATATATATATATATATATATATATATATATTTGTGTGTGTGCATAAATATATATGATAAATATATAGCTTTAATGTATGCTATATTTGGGAGTTAAATTGCTGAATATGCGGAAAAGGATGTAATTTTTCACTTTCATGGACATATATATGTATATATAAGACAGAACCATTAGTATTTTCAGTTGTTTAGGTCATTTCTCATTGTTCAGTCACGTGTCACGTACATTAAGCCGTAGATAATTCTATATCTAGATAAGATTAGGAAAGAGTTGCATATTCATAATTGTGTATGTGTGTCTGTCTAGTGGGAGTTCTCATTTCTTCACCTATATGCGGTCAGCCAGTGCACCAACGTGTCGCATCATTTAAATCATTTGCTGATTTTTTAAGCTTGTAATCTTTGTATTAGATTGCTATAACTCAGATTATTTAAGGATGGATTTTAAAAAAAATGGCGATGTAATATAATATTTTAAGCGTATTAGGCTTATTTGGTAATGTCCTTAGTAAGTTATATATATATATATATATATATATATATATATATATTCAAATATAACAGATAATTAATGTCTATTATGTTTAATCATGACCCGTTCTAAACATCTCAAATTATATTGAATTTCTGGTGGAAATAAAGACAAACGTGTTCAACATTTGGTTATGATTTATTACGCTGGTCCTTGATTTAAACTTTCAGCTCATATGAGCCATCTTCAGCGTGGTTGTATAGATATTAACATAAAATTATTCCCGAAAAAAGGTGATATTGTGTTATGTTAACATAAAAGATTGGTATGTGACGATAACCGTTACAGTATAGTAGACGCAGGTCGTAAATTAGTCATGTTATCATACTGCGTGAGAGACCAATATATATATATATATATATATATATATATATATATATATATATATATATATAGTGACTTAAATTAATAAATATACATATGAGGAGGGTATACATATGTATGGTATTATTATTCAGGTGTTAATAAAAGAGTGATCAATGTATGAACAGAACTGTGGTATATATTGATAATTATACATATTACTCTACGTCTATGGCACGACACGGAGTTTCATGCGTTACGCAGTCATCAGGTGCATATATCAAACTGACAATTTAATAGAGTTGAATCGTAGTTCACTTGATGTTCATAGGAATTAAATATTATAAAGTTAATAACAAAGGTGGCAGAAATAAGCTGAAATCACGTAAACGTAACATTATATGGTGTAACCCACTCTCCAGTCGTAACGTCTAAACTAGCGTTGGTAAATTATTCCTTAGCTTAATTCATAAACATTTCTACCATTTACCCACATTAAAAACAATTTAAATAAATTTATTTCACAACCTAATGCTATATCAAATAAATATTTGGCCCACATAAACAACATCCTTCAACCAACTAATAGCTAAAATGATCCTTCTAAAAATAATTGCGAATGCGGAAAAAATAAAACCTACCCATTGAATGAGCAGTGTATGTCCAAAAGTATTGTTTATAGAGCTTGAATGCATTCGAATGATAATGATGTCAAATTTTGCTTTGGGAGTACTTCTAACAGGTAGAAGATAAGATTTAACAACCACTTGTTGTCTTTAAGCAACAGTAAATACATCAAAAGTACTGCTTTATCCATACATTATTAAAAATTAAAAAACAATTGTAAGAACTTAATTATTACCTGGGATATCGTATCTAAATCCAAGCATTACAATGGAAAGGGAGATAAATGCAATCTGTGCCATTTAAAAAACTTGTCATCTTAAACCATAACAAATATCCAAATTTGCTTAATAAAAAAAGTGATGCTGTCATAAAAAATACCTAATTAAATTCTTATATCCAGATTGATATAGATCCCTCTTTACGTTCGCCTATTCCTTTCTTTCTTTCTTTCTTTCTCCCGTAATATTACTTTTGACTATTATGAAATAAACCCCTTTTTATTTAGGTCCTTACATTTTTAATTCTAAATTGTACCTCTTAATTTTTCTTTTCATTCTTATTTTTGCGTATTTTTCCTAAGTTTGTGATTTCATCACATAACTTTTAAATATATACCGTTCACAAATTTTGCTAAGCGAACCGAGATATTTTCAATTACTTCTTTGTGTACCGTTGTTTAAAAATTTGAGAAAAACTGCTCTGAAGCATAATTTCTAATAACTGCTTTCAATGCAGACAGAAAATAGTAACTTCATCACATCTTATTTCTAAAGAAAATTGAGAAATTTTAATAATTAAAATATGCTAAAGTATTCGTTAACAACCCACTGCCATATGTAAATATCATTTACATATTTAGCAAGTTTCCCTAAAGATTATAAAGTTCCAACTTTATAATCTTTAGGGAAACTTGCTTCAGACTTAGTCTCTTGAAGTAAACGAATAAAGATAAATTTACTTTGTATTCTTTACCTTCATTCAAACAACATTTTTCTCTTTTCTTTTTCTTAAGTCATTGTTTCGATTTTCTCTAAGACTTTGGTTTTGTTCTTTATCGAAGAGTGCACGGCAGAACGATTAGACGTGTAATATGCAAGGCTTCATCCGAACTAGAATTTCAACACTTAACAAATTCATCCTCCTCTCCTATTCTTTTTAAAACCGTCGTATTACCCCCACCACAATCGAGCTCGCACGGTCACCTTGATTCTGTGCGGTTTCTCCTATTTCCGGTTAATCTAGCTCGCGCATGCGTTTTTGTAGACATCGCTTCTCAAAACGGAAGTTCGTTAGTGAGAGTCGCAATGACCACCGATAAAAATATTTTTACGGGAGGAAATGGAGTAAGAAGCTGTTCAGTCGTTACGTTCTCCTGCACCATCTGCTGATCTAAAATCGGTCCTACAGATGAAAATAGAGCTATAGTGTAGAATAAGAACAGAAAGATCGAATGACACCTCTGAAGGGATTTGCAGGAGTAATATGAAGAGAGAGAGAGAGAGAGAGAGAGAGAGAGAGAGAGAGAGGATAAATACTTCCAGAATATATGCATGTATCTGAGAGATTACGTTACCTTTGATTTGCTGTAGGTGTGATCAACGAGCCGTGGTTACGTTAGATGCAGGACACGAGAAATGAAGAAGCCCTATTTCTTAATGGGATTCGAATGCACGAATTGGTTCAGCCGCTACTGATTCCTTAGGAAAACGATAAAAAATGTAATAAAAAATAATGTAAATAATAACCTAGATGAAGGTAAAAGATTTGTATTCGAGCCAAGAATTGGGACACTATAATAAGATCTTATGAACGGCTTTAATCGTTGAAGGAACAAGCTCTCAGTTACGAACAATTTAAGTACTGTATTTAATGCAATATTTGAGGGACACAAAGATAACTTGTGTCAATCAAAATTTGGTTCTTGCCATGTTTCTAAAGCCAGTCGCAAAGATCAATTCCGAATTGTAGCAATATCACTACCTACTGTATAATTTTGCCAACACTTTTTTTACAAATCAGTCAGTCAGTTAAGTGCCATACGTGATACACGCGTTGGTCGATCATGTCTTGAAAGAGACATGACTGACTGGGTAGAAGATTATCCCGTACTAGGTTACCATCGCATATGCGGTAGATTGGTTGCCAGCCAAGGCGATAGACCCCAATCTGTCCTATTATTTAACCCATAACTAGAGGGAAAAGAAGGATTAATATCTTTCCCAAGAATATTTGTGCGTAAGTGGATGCAAGAAATTCAACTGGAATTCGAACTCGGCTTCCCGATTTGTCGTTCCGAGTCGATATCCACGGCACCACAACTCACATGCTTTTTACCAATACAATGCCTAAGATCTATAGAGAGTAATATTCACTCAAGAGAAAGTGTTACTAAAGGAATAGTGTCTTAGAGAAAATAGATGTGAAGATTAAGAGGAAGCGGGCGATATATAATGATGACACCGAAATGAAGAGTCGTAGTATTCGCGGAAGTGGGAAAATTATCCACAAATAACAACTGCTTTAGTTTACATTCTTTATCCAGTTTAGTCAGTTTTAGACTCACTGTGGTGACAGGGTGTAATCAATTTCGATTTTTTCCTCATTAGCCCATTTCCAGTGGTGTGCAGTAATGTAATCTATACTCAGGGTGTATGTTAAAATTTGTTTAACCTTGAAAAATATTGCATCATCCGTAATTGCAACACATTTTCAACACACCCAGACTCTATTGTCTCGACTGTTGATTAGTTGTTCTACGACGAATATCTGCGAATGAAGCGTGCGAAAATTTTTACTCTGCAAGAACACAGTGTGAAACTTTACAGAGAGATCGCGGTTAGTGTTTGTGTCAGGCTTTCAACTGTCAGTCGAGTCATCAAGACGAAGAAACATTTTAGATCCATTAGTCCAAAACGTAAAGGAAAATGTTGTCCCAAAAGAAAACAACGCCAAGAGACGATGTATACGACAGGAAAAATAGTGATTAATTAGCGAGAGGCTTGCGTTGTTGTCTGCGTCAAACTTAGTAAATAATGTTTACGTTGAATATTAGATATCTAAATATTTTCTCCTAACACTAAACTTAACAACCATATTCATTTGGGAATCCTGCTCAGTCCTTAATTAGTAAGACTTATATCTCTAAACTATAATCTTCTCAGAAAATTCTTACAATCAAAAATATTTCCTGACTTTAATTAACCTGCAAAGCGTTGATATATCTTAGAAAACAAATCAATCAATTAGTCAAATTCAACATATTGATTATGTCATTACTTTCTCTTCTTGACGCATTTACTATGCATTTTAGTTGTTGCCACTCTTGAAAGTCTTAGTTTCTGCTGTATGAAATGTACTTTGTGATTCTGTAATGTGATCGTAGGAGAACAGGTGTTTCAATTCGATTTGGCTGCAAGTCTTCAAATGACCAAATTAATTTTTTACACGTCATCTGTTTAATAAAAGACAGAGTTGATATGTCTTTAAAACCGCAATCATTCAATCAATATTATTCATACAACGTAGATTTTAAAAATGTTTTCTAATTAGTTTCTCCTCGGCTAATGTGGCTTTAACCGGTGTTTATTAACCGAACCTTTGATTATAATATACCTCCTCAAATGTGGCCCTTTTAAAATGATTAATTGAAATATTGGTTCTCATAACTTTGCCGTCTTATCCAGCTTCAAGTCGAAGTAAATGATTTGTAATTCCAATATAATAGAATAAAAATTCAAATCAGTATTATCATAGACGAAAGACACTATAGCGCAGTAGTTCTCATATTGTTTTAAATAATAGCACATCGTTCCCGATAGCTTGTCATCATCTCTTGAAGACGGTTAAGCATCCTGATAACATTTTAATTAGATTAAAGAAACAGATTTTCTTGGAATGTGTATCGTTATCTTCTAATTACTTTGAAATATTAGTTTTCCATAAGGTTACTTTTCCTATCATTAACTTTGCATCCATGAAAATACATTTATTCTTGACTAGATAAAAAGGTAGTGACTTTGTATCCATCTTTTGTGATACAAGTTCATCGATAAGAACCATTCTTCTGTGACAGACCATAAAAGATGTTTCGAAACAAAGCTCTTATTAATGACAACGGACAGCAGAATCGGAAATAGATTAACTTGTTAAAATGAAAGGCCTTTGCCAGAGAGAAACCTTATAGGTACCTGAGAAGATTGTAACAGATTATAAAGAATGGACTCAAAGACATTGTAACAATGTTTGAACTGCACTTTCCCAAAGAGTCTCTATTCATCTAAAATTTGATTTGACTATTACTGATTAGACTTTATGAAGGTTTAAAACTGAAAACTCATTTAAATCTACGAAAGTACTAAGTGCGGGCTACCAAATTTTGTCATATTGATGTCGATATTTGCCACAATAAATAAATAAAGAAAAAGAATAATTTGAATGCGTACATTGTCATACCAAAAATCATATAGTGGATGCCAATTCTTGTGTAGGTACTTCTGAAAACATTGAAGAGTGACATCGATTTTACAAGTGTTCAAAGATTCTAAAAAAATTTCTGCCATGTTGGCTTCATTATTTGATTCAGAGCTGATAGAATTTATTGCATCAAACATTTCAACACGGTAGTGTTTGTCAGCTTTTTTAAAGAATGACACACCTAATTCGAATTCCAGTTGAATTCCTCGCCTTTACTTAACTTGGGAAAGGTATTAATCCTTCTCTTCCCTCCAGTTATGGGTTAAATAATAGGACATATTGGGTTCTATGACCTTCATCGGCAAACAGTCTACCGCAGAAAGCAATGGCAACCTACTGCGGGATAATCTTCTGCCCAGTTACTCGTGTCTTTTTCGAGACATGTATCGCCCAAAGCATGTATCACTTAACTGACTGACACCTAGGAGCAAAAAAAAAAAAAAAATGAAATTCACGGTAGCCATAGCCAAAGGATTAATGGGTATACATTTAAATGTTATGAAATAAAACCATAAATTTAAAAGAAATATGGACACAAATATGATCTTACTTTAATTCAATGTTTCTATTCAACTATTTTTTCAGCTCATTTCATCTACTCTATTATAATAATAAACTTATATATATATATATATATATATATATATATATATATATATATATCTTAATTGATGATTGTGCATTGTGGTGCAGTGGATATCAGTTTGGAACGAGAAATCAGGGAGGCGAATTCAGATTCCAGTTCACTTACGAGCAAATACCATTGGGAAAGATATTAATCCGTCCCGACCCTCCAGTTATGGCTTAAATAACAGGACATATTGGGTTCTATAGCCTTGGCTGGCAACCAGTCTACCGCAGCAGATAATGGCAACACTTTTCGGGATAATTAAATGCCTGTGTACTGTTGTTTGCTTCATTTGTGGTATTTATATTCACGGATTTAGTGTATCAATAGTTCCGAAAAGTGTGGATGGTTTAGCACAAGCTCTCACCAATTTAATCAAATCACTTGTGTGGGTCTTCTGGAGGTTTACCTTAGTTTCATAACTGAAGCGATTAGGCAGTAAAGCATTTAAGCAGTAGATCCTCATACGTCGAATCCGATGGGAGAGTTTAATATATATATATATATATATATATATATATATATATATATATATATATATATATATATATATTTCCCTTCTGTCACGCTCAGCGGAGGATGTTTTTTTTGTCCTAATGTAAAATAATAAATAGTAGGTACATCAATAAATATGCTGCTGTCATTTTAAAACAGCATATTGATATACATATTTTGCCATCATTTTTTAAGGCACGGGTCCACTGGTAAACAGATATTTTGCTTTCAGTTTGTACATATTGTTATGAAATATACAGACTTTCTCCGTAAAGAAGACATAATACGTTTTAGAAGGTGATCTTTCTCAATATAAATAAATCAAAATAAAGATGGCAAATTTAATTTTTCCGTATCTTAAAAATTAATGCTTGTGAAAATTATGATTTTATAATAGTTCTGTGTTACTCAACGTTTTTAAGCCACGTCACATATAGGAGCAAATAAAAAATATCACGGCACACTTAGTAAAATTTGTAAAGACTATACACCACCGACCATAATTATTTGGTAAACCCAGTGTTTTAAAAAAATGATGCATTTCATATTATTTTTTAGTATTTATTGTCGAGTGAATAATTGTAAATGAAAATAGAATGGTTCTTTTATTAATACTGCACAATAACATGTGCATCAAATGAATTTATAAATATTTATGAATTAACTATATTTCAGTTTCATCAATGAGAGAATGAAGAAAGTTTAGGATGATTCGACGAGTTCATCTTTGCTTCCTTGCTTTGTCAAATGTTGCAAAGTAATAATGGCAAAAGAAACATTCTATTTTCATTTAAAATTATCCACTTGGCAATAAATACTAAAAAATAGTATGAAATACATTCTTAAAAAAAAAAAACTGGGGTTGCCTAATAATTATGGCCGGTAGTGTACATTTAAATATTATGAAATAAAATCATAGACTTAAAAAAATACAGACACAAGTATAAACTTAATTGATTTCTATGTTTCTTTTCAACTATTTTTATTGTTCATTTAGAATGAAACCTGTGCCTGGTGTTTTTCTCGCGATTTCTTTAATGTTTGATCGAATATGCGATAATCAGACCCCCATTTTTTCTTTCTGTTGAGCGTAGGTTTTCTCACTTCTTATTTTTATGTTAGAGTTGAGAAGCCTAATTCACATAAATAAGAAATAGAAAATTGCAATAAAACTTATTAAGCCTTTTTTAGCTAATGTGGGGAAAAAAAGAAAGTCTAAAGCTTATTTCTTTATACAAATATTAACAGCTCTGAAATCTCGAGAAAAACACCAGGCACAAGTTTCACACATAAATATGAACTTTATTTTAATGTTTCTATCCAACTATTTGTGCAACTTATTTAGTGTGAAGACATATGCCTGGAGTTTTTTTTTTCGTGAGTTCTTCAATGTCAAGAAGAATATGTGATAAGCAGAGACTAATTTCTGCGTTAGTTTGAGCGTAGTCTCTCTCGCTTCTTATTTCTATGATATTTAGGTTTGAGAATCGTAATTTACATAAATAAGAATAACAAAAATTGCAATAAAACTGTTCTATAAATATTTTCATGGCGTCTGCTCCGAGGAACCTAAGTCACTGCTACTCCTGTCACATGAGTTTACTCGTGTAACCAGACTGGTAACTGAGTCCCACCCATTCACAGTTAAATTAAGCAAATGCAGCCGACAATTCTACTCCAGCTTCTTTTCTCGCACTAATCGCCTGTGGAACTCTCTTTCATATTCTTGCTTTCCCTGACGGCTACAACCTCCAGGAATTTAAATGCAATGTCAACACCCATCTCTTAACCACTTGATTCTAGTTCTTTCTACATCACCATGTATATATTTTACTTTCTCTCTACCTTTGCAACTGTCATCACAACTGTATTCCCATCCTTCTCTTGCTCCTTTCTCTGACACCCTCTCTAACTGGTTCGTCTTCCTCTTTACTCTCCTTCTAGTTAATCTTTTAATCTTACGGAGCATCCTGGGCATAAGTGGCGATCGTTAAACCAGTGTATACATTCGCAAAAACTAACCAATCACTTGATTTGAAAAGAGTGAAACTCAAGTAACATACGTGCTATTTGCTTTACATTTTATTTACACACACACACACACACACACACACACACACACACACACACACACACACACACTTTCTCACTCTCTCTCTCTCTCTCTCTCTCTATATATATATATATATATATTAGTCTATGAAAAATATTTAAAAAATTTAGCTGCTCTCAGTTCCAGAGGGAAATTTTCCTCAAATATATATATATATGTTAAGCTTTTCATACGAAGCTAATTTTCCGACCTCAAGTGGAATCATTACATTGAGTCAATAGCTATATACACTGCTAGGAAGGCTGGGTCACTGTATCGGGTCAGGAAGTTTTTTCCGCCTGAATCCATCTTGCGCACATACAAATCAACCATCCGTCCGTTCATAGAATAGTGCTGTCATATATGGTCAGGCGCCTTTGCTGTTCATCTTAGTGTTCTCGGCAGACTCCAAAGGATAATCTGTAATGTGATAGGTCCCGACTTGACAGCCTGACTCCAGCTACTTTCCCACCGGCAGGATGTGACTTCCTTCTGTCTGTTCTACAAATATTTTCATGGCTTCTACTCAGACGAACTTAAGACAATGGTACCTCCACCTCAAGAATTTATTCGTGAAACCAGACTGGCAACAAGGTCCCACCCATTTACAGTTAGATTAACCTAATGCAGGCGACAATTCTACTCTATCAGCTTGTTTTCTAGCATTTCCTGCCTGTGGAACTCCCTTTCATATACTTGCTTTCCTGACGGCTACAACCCCCAGGAATTTAGATGCAATGTCAATACTCATCTCTTATTCACTGGACGCCAGTTCTTTCTCCATCACCCCTAACTTGTTCCTTTCCTTTCTCTCTACGATTGCAACTATCTTCCCATCTATGTTCCCATATTTTTCTTCCCCTTTCTCTGACATCCCCTTGTAACTTGTTTGTCTTTCTGTTTACTTTCCTCCCGTCTAAACTTTTACTCTTATGTAGCTCTCTGTGCATCAGTGGCATTACCGCCTTGTGTATCACGTATGACACTTAACTGACTGAATTACTCAGGATTATTTATCACGAATGGCACAGTAAGGCGGCTTTTATCTCTAGAAACAAAAGAGACAGAGACTAAAAGCATTTCACAAGAAAAGCAATAAAGCCACTAATATGCAATGTGTTACTGAGTGTGAAAGGATATGAGAAAAAAAACATTAACTGAGAGAACTATAAAGGAAGAAGAATTAAAAAGACATGATAACGACTGATACTGAATTTAAAATTTTACTAGCAAAGTTGACTGAAAGCTAAAACATTTTTATTTACGAGAAATACGAAAACAAAATATCGACTGGAATTTACGGTTGCATCTATCTGTTCAAACTACAAAATTATAAGACCTAGCTACCAATCTAGTACTGCGTTTAAATTTATAAAGTCGATGTAACAAAGAGAAAAGTCATCAGATCAACTGCCAAAATATATTTAAGACATAGGGAAGATACATTACAGTGTTAGGAAAGTGTGAGAAGCTGATATGATATTTCAAAACCGATAATAATGCAGATTCTTTTATTTTTTAAGAGTTTTCAAATACACAATAGAAGCGTGGTATCAAATGTAGCAGCAATATCTATGAACGAATGGTAGATTTATAAATGTGTGAGAATGAATCTAGCGAGAAAAAAATGGCTAGCACGATTCACTGAATAAATTTTCGTAGTAGAGAAACTAATAATATTTCTTCTACATGTCAACGGCAAAGGATAACCCGAGAGGGCGGATGGAAGCTAACATCGGCAATAATGATCGGAATCGAAAATGTTTACGAATACGATTTAAAAAGAATAATTTGGTATTGAAGGGGTTAAAAGTAGCAGGCAATTTCTTGCAAAGAATGAGTAAATTGTCTTATCAGTCAGTGTGAATGACTAACAGAACAGGGACAAAGAGAAACGATTTATCTGCAGCCTGTATATAAAAACCAAGCTAGGAGTACAGTTTGACACAAAGCACCAAATGGCAATCTTCGAAAATATCTTTCATGATTACGATAACACTGATATATATATATATATGTGTGTGTGTGTGTGATAGTTTAGAACATGTTCTAAACTATAATTTATAATACATATTCATAGCTCTATTCCTATATTGAGAACTGTTTTAAATTAATGTTTTGAACGTCGTTAATATTTTCTTCGTTCCTTATATATATATATATATATATATATATATATATATATATATTGATTATTTATAAAATATACGATCAATTTTATCTGGTTTCATGCGTTTATATTGTATACAACTCGCTAAAATCCGCCTTCCTATACTGAGAGCCCATAGCTCAGCGGTAGAATCACCGACTGATGTCAATTCGGTCGCGTTTCTTGGCTAGAAGCAATCGGATGTCTAATCGTACTGATGAGCTGTGATACAGCGAAACAGATCCGTCATCAGCAGACAGATCTGTATATATATATATATATATATATATATATATACAGATCTGTCTGCTGATGACGGATCTGTTTCGCTGTATCACAGCTCATCAGTACGATTAGACATCCGATATATATATATATATATATATATATATACGGATCTGTCTGCGGATGACTATAGTGTATATATATATATATATATATACTCATCCGCAGACAGATCTGTTTTGCTGTATCACAGCTCGGTTAGACTCCGATCGCTTCCTAACCCAGGAATGAAACCCGACCGAATTTTCATCAGTCGGCGATTCTACCCCTAGGCCACGAGCATCCAGTAGAAGAAGGCAGGCTTTTTAGCGCTTATAAACACGCCCAATAGCTAGAGTGCTCTAATTCATTATTGAATGAGCGATGCGTATATATATATATATACACATATATTTAAATGCTATTTAAATGCTCCTTTTCATAATATTCATTAATATGTATGTGTGTGAGTGCATATGGAATATGTGTATGTATGTGTATATATATATATGTATATATATGTGTGTGTGTGTGTGTGTGTGTGTGTGTGTGTGCATGTGTGTGTACACATGTATATTATGTGTATATGAATTTTTTGTATATAGGTGTGTACACACATGTATATGTATATAAGTGTGTAATATATATGTGTGTATATATTTATATATATATATATGTATATAAGTGTGTAATAAATTGAATGTATGTATGTGTGTGTTTGTGTATATATGTATTCTTATTCGTAGAATTGTGGGTGTATATATATGTATGTATGTGTGTACTTCTATAGGTATGTATATAATAATTGTAATTTTTTTTTTTTTTTTTTACCTAGTGTTGTCTTTATTTAGTCTAATTTCAAATGACCTAAATTTTTTTAAAAATAATTTTATTTTAAATCCTATATCTTTTTATTCCCTTTTATTAATAATTATGCCTTTTTAAGTAAAGGCCTTTTTCTAATACTTCAACGTTTTGGGGAAATTAGGTTTTTGAATTTGTCCAGCGTCTGTAATATTTAAAAAATTTTTTTTTCTTTAGTTTCTTTCTTTTACCCTCCCTTCCTTCTTTTATCTCTCTTACCACCTTTTTTCCGTCTTGCCTAAACGGACGTCGATTTAACGCGTCTGTCTGTTAATTTTTAGTTACATTCTCCATTTTTTTTGCGAACCCAGACGATGTCAATTTTTTTTTCTTTTCTTATTTATTTGATTTTATTCTACCTTTTTCTTTTTCTTTTTCGTTTTCTTTTTCTTTTTCTTTCCCTTTATTTTTATTTTTATTTTATTTTATTTTATTTTATTATTTATTTTTTAATTTCTTTGCAATCTATTTAAAAAGGAAAAGTAGACTAATTTTTCTCCAGTTTCTGAAAGGTTTTTTCTGTTGCTGAGGTGATGTGTCGTCCCCCGTGGGGATCTTCATATCGAAATGGCTATTCAACATCTTTGAATTAATCCTTTTTTAATATATACACACATATATATATATATATATATATATATATATATACACACGCATCGCATATATATACGATGTGTATATATATATATATATATATATATATATCTTTTAATTACTTAGTTTTTGCCCATAATAAACTTAGACAAGTATTAAAAAGTGTTCAATACAATTACATTTTAGAAATTTTGAATATTTTTCATTTGTTGGTTGGTTGGGTGTTTTCTGGCATATTAACCTCGGCGGGTCATTTATTGCCAACTAAATTTTATTTATTTATAGCTGGTAATACCGTTTTCTTTCAACAATTCTATTGTTGGTTTTATATAAGTTTTTGTGTCTAGTAATACTTTTTCTTTTCGAGTATCAAGATTCATTGGGATTTGTTTTAAGGGCAGGGTCCATAAGTCCTACCTATAACTGGAGGGAAGGGACGGATTAATACCTTTCCCAAGGGTACCAGTGCTTAAGTGAATGCATGGTATTCAACTGGAATTCGAACTCGGCTCACCGATTTCTCTTTCCGAGCCTATATCCACTGCACCACAACGCACATCCGTCACTAAACGCTTACAGCACCTGGTATTCCCAAGCGGTCACCGATCTAAGTACTGACCATGCTTAACGTTGCTTAACTTCAGTGATCGAGCGAGAACCGGTGTATTCAACGTGATATGGCCGTAAGTCCTTTTTCATTTGTAAACGAGTTATTACGCGACCTATGTTTTTACCATGAGTGGTCTCTTCAGGTGATTTTCAATATCTATCTATCTATCTATCTATCTATCTATCTATCTCTCTCTCTCTCTCTCTCTCTCTATATATATATATATATATATATATATATATATTATAAAACATTAAATTTAAATTTAAAACCTGATAATTAAAAATGAATAATAACGATTTCAAGACTTGGATTAATTTTAACTTCTAATACAGTGTAAATATTTTGCGATATGCGGATGTTAAACAAGAAACTTATATTCAAGTGTTAATCTGTAACTCTGAGAAACAGCGAAAAAAATCTTGTGCTTTAAAAAATGATTTCTGTCATTTTTCTTTTTATGAATGTTTTCTAGAGATTAGTGAAATGTCAACAAGACAGCCCAACTTTACAGCTGAACATTAAGTCTCTCAAAAGTCCTCCAATTCATGCTTAGAACAACACATATTTCATTCCTCTTATCTTACTAACCTAAAGAAATGACAAGGCTAAGGACACATTCCAGAAGCTGAGTAAACTATTAAGTGAGAGAGGAAAATTTTGCTGTAAACGAAGAAGAGTTTTCTGGACTTGCTATGTGATATTTCTTCTTTAGTATGGAAGTGAAAGCTGGGACAATCTCCTTAAAGATGAGGGAAAGGCAGGAAGCAACCGAAATGACGTTCTACAGAAGGATGCTGAGGATACATTTGAGTAAAGATGAAGTTTTATGAAAGGATTGAATCGAAAAAACAAATTAGTACTTAACATCAGAAAAAGACAGTTGATGTTTCGGGGACATAAAATTGATTAAGGAAGGCTGAGAGAAACTGATACTCACAAGAAGTATAGAGGGAAGGAGAGCAGGATAAAGCAACGCGTGATATTCAAGATGCACTTGCGCAGATGAATGACGGAGCAAGGTTTTGGATGTGTAACAGGGGACGGGTGTTAAGAGCTACAGGGGATAGGAAAATGTGGATTGCTATTATCGCCTTCGTCCTGAAGAGACATGACACGTTCAAGAAGAAGAAGAAGAAGAGAATAAAGAAGAAGAAGGAGGAGGAGGAGGTGGTAAAGGAATTCAAATTGCAATGCTTGTCGACGAACTATTTAACTAATAAGCACAGGAAAAACCTATCTGTTGCTTCACTCCGGGCATATTAACAAAACAAGATCAATATATCCATGTCGATAAAAAAATGTGAGGGGCAATACTCCGTGCGAAAAAAAGGAATTAATTTACAACAGGCTGTAAATAGCAAACAGAATTCGTATCAATAGAAAATGATAGCACACACACACACACACACACTCATATATATATATATATATATATATATATATATATATATATATTTATATATATATATACTTTTTTCGTGAATTTATATTTTACTCCTACTGCATTACTCAAAAAACAAACCAACAACATTATTTCATATAATATATATACATGTGTATGCGTGCGTGCGTGCGTGCGTGCCTTAAAACATATTTGAACAAGCCATAAATGAATAAGATTTGTCACTTATTTGAACAGTCATACATTCACACATGTATAGAATCATGTACATACCCACACACCCAACACACACACACACACACACACACACACACACACACACACACACACACACACACACACACATATATATATATTAGCTAGTTTTTGCCATAATCAAATTAAACCAGTTCACAGTTTTATTAAAAAGTGTTCAATATATTTTTATTGTAGAATTTTTGAATATTTCCGCAAGCTACATTTTAACATGTCGGTATCTTCAGGCAATTAATAATAAATGAATTACTGTTTTTCAAACGTTCAAACAGGTATTTTTTTCCGAACGAGAGACCGGAATTTTTAAATAAGTAAAGATATTTCAAATTAGGGAGGAGTAACTGAAGAATTATTCATCCAAGTTTGTATTATCCTAATATGTATTTATAGGTGTGATTATATCTGGACATTATTTCTGAACTTAATTTATATATATATATATATATATATATATATATATATATAAAAGAATATAGACAACAGCAAACAGTAAATATAAAATAAGTACACACCGTATATCTATATTTTTCAATGAAACATGTTTATATGAAGATCTGCTGCCTAAACAGACACTTGCGCGGGTACATACACACGCACACACTTATATATATATATATTGGCAACAACAATTATTGACTGAAATAAATTTATTACGGAAATATGACCGGTGTTTAAAGTTTTTCTTAAAAGGAAACAGAAAATATATATATATATATATATATATATAGAGAGAGAGAGAGAGAGAGAGTGACTGTCGGGTCACAAAGTGAGTATGACCATCAGTAACATGTCCAGCCCTTCAGTTAACCTTCCCAACACTGCATTCATTGGTTGTATGAACGACAGTAGCACAATAAATGCATATCAAATCATCTCCGAGTGGTTGAAGTTGACTTTGATCACCATCGTTTTCATTGCGCTCTTGGACACATAGCCAGGTTGACACCTTCCGAAATTCTCTCTTCAGTTCTGCCTATTTTTGTGATGCCTCATGGAAGGTATTGACTCCGTCAGCAATACAAGCTTTCAAAGAAACCCGGCCTTGAGCTAGAGTCTCCTAGTTATCCCGACCCACATTGCACTGGCATAGTGACACTTTAAGACAATCTTTGTAATTAAGTTTGGGCTTATACTGCGGTCTTTTTCCATTTTCAATTCTCCATATATTATTTGTTTTGGAATCCTGTCATCCGTCATACGGACTGCATCGCCCGTCCATCGCAATCTGGACGTGTGTAGACGTGCTCCCGCAGAGAGTCAATTGAACCTTTGTAAGACAACAATATCAGGCGTGTGAGAATACGTTCCAGTATGTTCAGATGTCTGCGACAGACCACTTATGTCTCACATAAATATAGCAGCGATGATATGACACAGACATTATATATTTTAATTTTGTTCTGCTTTTTATGCCCTCCTGACTCCCAACACGGCTCTTGAGTACTGCAAATGCATCGAAAGTCTTCTTAATCCGAAACGCTATATCATCATCAAGAGAGCAGTGACGGTTAAGGGTGCTACCAAGATATACAAACTTGTCTATTACCCCAGGTCGACTACCATCAACATAGATTGATGGCTCTATATACCGAGGTCCTCGAGTAAGCTGATACATCATCACTGTCTTTTCAAGCCTTATAGACAGTCTAAAAACATTACATGACCTCGATAGTCGATTCAGGAACTCCTGTGCATGCCGAACTGTGTGTGCGACCAGGTCACAATCATCGGCATAGAGAAGGTTGCGCACAAAAATTTAAAAAAATTGTCCTTCCTGCAAACCTACGTATGTTGAAAAGCTTGCCAGCCGATCTGTACCTTATGATACTAACATGCCAGTCACTAAACGCGCCAAGCAGTACAATTGCAAAGTAGATAGAAACAATGTAGGAGCCAGAATATCTCTCTGCTTTCCTCCATTTTCTACCCGATGGGCCCCTTAAGCACACCGCCAAAACTAACACAGGCTTCCATACGTTAATGGAAAGATCTGAGAATCTTGAGAAAGTTTGCGGGCACAGCCCAATTTCGAGAGGATCCTCCAGAGACTAGAACAATTAACAGTGTCAAAAGACTTCCTCAAATTTACAAATATTTGATAAAGGTCTATTTGTTGTAAGTATCTCTTTTCTTGGGTTTGTGCTGTTAAAATCATATCTGTGGTCCCTCTGTGTTGGCGGAAATTACACTGTGAGTCAGGCAATATATTGTTAACTATTCTCTAATTTAATCATAATAAATAAACAGAGGCTAAGATCTTATGTGCCGAAGTAAGGAGAGCAATTACCACATAATTCCCGGTCACTTTACCCTTATATAAACTGCGTCTAGAGATTATATGCAAGTTATAAATTGGTATAAAGAGTTGCATCTTTAATGTTAAAATTCATATTATGATGTTGTTTACATTCTACTCAATATTATTAACTTAGATAGATAGTGATAGAGAAAACTATTATTTTTGGTTGGAAAAAAATTTACTAAGTTAACAAAACAGACTACTTTGACTGTCAGTATGTTATTTGCAACTATTTATTTTGATACTTTTACATTATTATACTTTGTAAAACTAATGTCAAAAAAATAATATGAAAAAACTTTAGAACAAATTCATCAATTTCTTAAAGGAAAAAACATAAAAAGCACTTTATGTTAAAAATAAAAGATATATTAACAAAAAATAAGAAGAAGATCCTAAAATTTATTGCACAAATGCTCCTTTCTTTTCAATAACTCTTAGCAGCCTATAGTCAACATCTAATGTTAGATTTGAAAATTTAGCAGCTGGTAAGTTGATTGCAGCAACTTTAACAGCCTCCCAGAGGTCACACTTGCTGTTGAATTGCCTTCCATTAGAATAAATATCTCTTTTGAGGATGTTTCACAGGTTCACAATAGAATTCCAGTCACTGCTATTTAAAGGCCAGTCCATGAGAGAATATTCAACAAATCATTTGTCTTTAAACCAGGATTTAGTAAACATTGATGCAGGACTTGGTGTGTTGTTTTGCATCAAATCATAGATCTACGCTTGTTTAAAGATTGGTTACCAAGCCATTGAATGGCTCTAGAAGATATTGCTCTAGAAAATCACAGTAACTTTTGGAATTCAATTTATCTCCGTTCTTCACATTAAATGGACCCATGAGCTCATTACAAATCATCCCAGCCCATATCATGATCCCACCGCAGTCTTGTAGGCATTTAAAATTTTTTCTTAAGTCATGTTGCTTGCAAACCCATCCTCGAGCCCATCCATCGGGCCCATTGAGGGTGATCCTTGATTCGTCTGTAAAAAGCACTTTACTGAAATCTGTTTTCATGTATTTTTTCCCACTGCAATCTTCTTTCCTTAAGTTTTTTGTTAACATGGGTTTCTTTATTTGTTTATTTACATCAGCAAAATTCCTTAATGTTTTACACCTTGTTTTCCTTGACACCATAGAAGCTCCAGCGGCCTCAAATATGAACGCAGTTGACGTATTTGGGTTTCTTATTAATTCTCTTCGGATATGTGATAGATCTCGCTTTGTTAAATTCCTGAATTCGGCCTGAGACTTTTTTTTCCTGGATTGAATTCCAATTTGACATATTTTCTTGATTGTTCGATGATCCCTTTTCAAATCCTTAGAAATCTGAAGGGAAGATTTTCCTTTGCTAATTTCCTTGATTATATAGTCCTTTTCATTTATTGTTAGTTCATTTTTACGAGACATAATACGAAATTCTAGTTCTTGCAAATAATCTCCTGACACTGCAAATTGCTATAATTACTGAAAAAATACTAAATATTAATCTGAAATTGAAAGTTGGGACGTAATTGTTTTCATGCTTACTCGCTATACAGAATAGTACAAATTATTTCATTGGATCACACATATCTATGAATTTTGCATAAAATATTTGACAACACCTATTTTGCATATAATCTCTAGACGCAGTTTATTGGTATCATTATTGCATCCCTCTAATCCTTTGGCAATTCTCCATCTTTCCCAACTTTTACAATAAGCTCATGCATAAGTTGACTTAAATGTATTCCCTCGAAACGAAATGCCACAGCAGGAATACCGTCAGGCCCGGCTGTTTTGCACATGTTGAGTTCCTCCATGTCACTTAGAACCTCACCCAGTGATAGTTGGCTGTCAAGTTCTACCGCTATGGAACAGTCTGTCGCCTCTTAGTGTTGACTTCAATTTTCACCTTTGTATTTACATACCCCAGAATATCTCTGATATTCAGCACTTTATTCTAAAAATATAGCACGCCTTAAACTATATTTTTCGTATATATATATATACTTATTTATAAATGGAACTTTGTCTGTGTGTGTGTGTGTGTCTGTGTGTGTGTGTCTGTGTATACGTTACCTATAAACTCCGAAACGGCTGAAACGATTTTCTTGAAAATTTACAAAATTGTACTATAAGCGTCTGCGAGTGTTCTTAGCTAGGTTTTGTGTCGAGGTACTCCCAATAAATATCGAAACTCGATAATCGAAAAAATCGGGTTATAGAAGGAGTGGTCCGATTTTAATCAAATTACATACACTCATAGACAAAGACATAAGAAACGATATTCAGAAGTTTCAAGGTTGCAGTTCTTACAATAGTGCATAATATTGATAATATATATATATATATAAAAGGCAAGATGTTTGTGTGTTGGTGTCTGTTTATCTGTCTGTATGTCCTTTATACAAATCCACAATTTTTATCCGATTCTCACCAAACTTCACACAAATATTCTTTAGGCTGAGTCTGAGCTCCAGGAGCATGGATTAGTTTTTTAAACTTTCATTACAGCCGGGCAACGCCGGGCTATACTGCTAGTATATATATATATATATATATATATATATATATATATATGGACATATCGTTCCACATATGTATGTATTTTTTTCATTAATATATGAAAAGAGAATTACATATGCGTGTGTATGTGTGTGCTTATGTGCGAGTGGGCACGCGCATGTAAATGTGTTTGTGCTTATTTATTTTTATATATTTTTTTATCTAAAGACAAAACTATGCCGATTGAAATTAAATTAGTTTAAACCACCCTCCACCAATGACCGTCCCAAATAAGCTTCACCAAAGATTGAATTAATTCCCTCTCCCTGAAGATATTTAACTCATATTTCAAAATGTTGACCCCGAGAAATTTTAGATTCTTGTCATTTAATCAATCGTCTTGCTCTCAACATGAAAGTTCTCATGCACCACTTTATACTCATCTTCTCTTTTTTCCCCATCTTGATTTGTTCTCTATGCATATAAGATTCTTTCTAAAGAAATAAATGAATTATATTTTTGGCTGAATACTTTTTATACTAATATGTGATTGTTTGCTCAAGTTGTGAAAGTCTGAGAATTAATTCCTCTACTATATCTTCTTCTTCTATGTGCCTTGTCCCTTCAGGACGTAAGGGATCATCGCTTTCTCCCTATTCATTCTAGTTCTTAAAACACTTTCCATTGTTATCCCACTAAAACTCTGTCCTGTCGTCCATTTGCCCATCAAGGATGTCATGCGTTGATTTCAACTGTCTGTCTTTCCCTCTTGTAGGTATCAGTTTCTCCAAGCACTTCTTCCTCATTACATATCCCAGAAACTTCATCTGTCTTTTACCGATTGTACCTATCAGTTTTCTTTTCGTTTGCATCCTTTCCAAATCATCTTCATTTCTCACATGTTCGGTACATGGTATCCTCAGTATATTTCTGTAGAACAACATTTCGGTTCCTTCATCTTTGATGAAATTTTCCAGCATTCGCTACCATATCAAATAACAAACCAATGCATACGCAGCTCGAGTAGAAGAGAGGAGAAGGATTATAATGACTGGTAGTTCACTATCAATGTATCTACTTCTCTCAGCGTGCGAATCTTGTATTTGTTCATATACTATTATTCCCAATCTCCGGTTTGGTAATTACTCACGCAGTAATCTTTTAGGGTGATTTTTTTACATTTTGGTGAATCTTTTTTACATTTTGGTGAATTTCTAAAAAAGTTTTCAGTTCAAAATTCTTTCAATTGTTACTCTGATTCGCTAATGGATATTTTAATTGAATAATTCCTAATGGAATGTTCTCTATGGTAGTGTCTCTTTGTTTGCTAGAATTCACCCAATAAAATTCACGAGTGACATTAAATGTAGAGGTCTACTAAACGAGCTTGTTAGAAGAGCGTAATACTATGATGATGTGAGAGATAGATAACTTCTGATCCTTGTTTTGAAGGGTTTATTTACTAATGCCTCCCATATCGTATTTATTTATATGGCAAACCGACCAAAATCTTAATAGCCTAAGGTCGTCTTACTCTCAGCTATGCGCCGATTTTTTCATACGTCTGACCCTCAAACTCTCCAATGACAACAGGGATTAATGACTATTTTTTCCCTTCATAATTTATCAACCTTCCTTGATTTCATTGGCTTATCACTAATTATTATTTTTTATGTTCCTACAGCATTGCAACTGACTAGGAGAACAAAAGAACATCCCAAAACCTGTCTTCCTCACGTGAAGTTGTGATCAGAAACAGAGAGAATAAATGCGATTTATACAGCATCAGGATAATATTCAGAAGCATCTTCAATCTACGGAGAATTTTTGCGGGTCAAGCCTAAAAGTTAATATGACCAAAACTTATGTGTATACCATCCCTTGTAGTTGTAGCAAAATATACGAAACTAACCGTTTCCTAAACGGAAAACTTGAGGAACATCAAAAAATGTAATTAGGTGTGAGAAAATGAAATAACAAAGGAGAAGTGACAGTAAGGCTCAACAACAGCAGCTGTAGTCAAAGGTTAAGCTTCTGTGATTGCTGTCAATCATGACAATCTACAGCTGCACTTATCAGCAAGAACATTATGTTTAAGAGTTCTCAACTCGGATTTCTACCACTGAAAATCGTCTAATGGATTAAACCATTGTTTCGTGAATTTAGCAGTATGTTTATTGAGTTTAATCAATGTGCTGGTCAGTGGGTACTTGGATTCAGTTGAAATGAAACGAGTAATAACTGAGCATCATTAAATTAGAACTAGTTGATATACTGTTGTATACCTACCTGTATACAAGAATGGAATGTTCCTATCCTCTTAAATACGTGGAAATTGTTGGAGTAAAGAGTAGAGGAGAGAAGAGTGATTATAATGACTAGTAGTTCACTAGCAATGTATCTATTTCACGCAGCGTGCAAGACTTGATAGTGTTGATATATTATTATTCCCAACCTCCGTCTTGGTGATTACTCACGCAGTAATATATATCTTTTGTCATATTTCTAAAAAGGTTACAGTTCAAAGTCGCTAAATTAACACATAGTTGTTGATATGCCGCTAAAGAAAATCACCCAATATCAACCAACCACACCCATGCCAAGTAGTTCCTATGCAGAAAGCACTCATTAGGTAAGCCCATGTTAATTTCACGACACTAGACAATGTGCTTTACCGGGATTGATGATTCCACTATTTGAAACTTGGAAAGGTTGTCCTACATGTAACACCCTCCGATAATTTATTATTCAATTTGTTTCAAACTGATGCTAAGCTTCTGCTTCGCTGTAGATTTTATGATGTCATATAGTTGTTTAACATAACATAGATTACGTCAACTGATCCGTCTAAAAATATCTTACAGCCATAACACGCGAAAACACCGGTTCTATTATGTTCACTGCAGATATGCAACTGCAATAAATTTCTCTGACCTGACAGAAATACGACTGACATCAAAAGTAGGAACAATAGAAATGTGGTCGACGTTGAAAGCAGAAAATATAAAGAAGACTTACAGAAGTGTGATTACATCAAAGGCAGCCGACTTCAGTAATAAGCAAAAATGATTGACAGATGTGCCTAGCCATAGATGACACAATGAAGCAAGAATTCTAGATAGCAAAATAAGTGGAAATTTTTGCTATTTTTTTCGAACCAAAAGCAGAATACCGAGAGGTTGGAGAGAGAATGCGGGGAAGAGAGAAGAACAGAAAACAATTCTCTCTAGTCCACTCTTTCGTCTATGAGTGATTTCTTCTGACTACCACTCCACACAACCCCGTAACCGACGAAAAATAGAAATATAAGTTTATATATATATATATATATATATATATATATATATATATATATATATATATACTGTGCGTGTTGGTCGTTCTCTGTCAAGGCGGTTGTTGTTTCCTACAGTAACAGAGGCGCTATATAACGCAACGTCTAGCTTGATCAATACTTAGATCAGTGACTAATTAGTAATACCTGGTGCTGTAAGCTCGGATATTAAAATGGAGGTCGAAATTACGATGTTCTAATTTCAGATAGTTTCGTTAAAAAAATTAAAAAAAAATGTTGTTGCTTGATGCAATTTGATGTGATATAATTCAGTTTTTGGATATCCAACACTATATAAAGTATACAATTTAAATATTAACGGATCAGTCAAAATGGGTGCTCTCTGTCTATATCCCATAAAATTTACAACGTAGAAGGAACTACTTAGCATGGGTGTGGTTTGTTGATATTGGGTGATTTTCTTTAGCGACATATCAACAACTATGGGTTATTCAATGCCAAAAAACGCTCGGCAAATGTCGAGGGACATCAAATATACTCAGAGTTTAAAAAACAGGATAATGTCTCCATGTTCCATTAAAACTCACATAGCCTTACCATGAACAGTATTACAGGTTTTCCTACTGATTCAACTGATGTCAAAGCACGACTGATATAGGTGTGGAAGTTGACATATCAAGCTACAGCGGTGAAATTTTTTATTAACTTTAACAAATGTACTGTCAAACTTCTAATTAACTTTAACAAATGTACTGTCAAATTTCTAATTAACTTTAACAAATGTACTGTCAACTGTCAAATGACAATAACATTTCGTCAAAGAAGGATATATTTTCTATGTAAAAAAAAAACAAACAATTCTAATGAAGGGTAATTTAAAATCAAATTATTCAATAAATTGAGTAATAAAAGCTGAAGTAGAAGTGGAAAAATTAGAACTTTTAACAAGCAGTTCCGCTCTGGAATATTACCCGAAATCGTCCTGGTTGAAAAATTGCAGCGAGTTACTTTGGAAACTTTGCAACCGTAGATTATTTCTGAGTATCCTGATTTAAGCCAATTTCGATAGTGGAATTTGATGACAGACACTTCTAACATTTTAGTATTAAATTATCGTTATTCTTATTATTATTACTTACCAGAGTAAATTATCACCAGCCAATCAAAGAAGCCTGAATAAATCTCCCATTAAAATGATAGAGAGTCAGTGAGGGTTCAGCCAGTTAAGTGATATACGTGAGATACGCTTGGGCGATCATTTTTCGAAAAAGACATGGCTGACTGGGCAGAAGATTATCCCGCAGTAGGTTGCCATTCATTTCTGCGGTAGACTGGTTACCGAACAAGGCTATAGAACCCAATCTGTTCTATTATTTAACCCATAACTGTAGGGGAGAGACGTATTAATACCTTTCCCAAGGGTATTTCCGCGTAAGTGAATGCAAGGAATTCAACTGGAATTTGTACTCGGCTCCCTGATTTCTCGTTCAAAGCCGATATCCACTGCCCCACAAAGCACATCCGTTTAGTTTGTGTACGTGACAGTTATTGTTAGAAGAACGTATTTACTTTATATTTCGGAGATCCTTCCAAAGCTATATTCGCTGTGCTTTCCCAAATGTGTTCCAACAAAAATGACTCAAGACAAAATTTTCCAATGTATCAACTATGATCGGGAATTGGAATGAAAGTAGAGTTGGTATCTAATCTGAATCCATCATAAAAAATTCAGGTTGTAGAATTGGTAAATATCAAATACTTCACAAATACTGTGTATTGATCAGAAATAACAAATTTAATATTAGAGATAAGGGCATTTATCCTAGAATAGACAACACTAGTAGTAGTTTTGTATAACACGGCAAATTTCTACAAAATTTCTCTTATATTGATGTCAGGCATCGTGTCAAATTTTCTCAAAAATATCTAAGTACCCAACTCTATATAACCGCTTTCTCAGATCAATGTCTAAAAATAGCTTTAATCGTGTGAAATCTGTGTGTCTAAGTAAATGCCAAAGTACTTCGAATATTGTGAACTGGCGTTATACAATCGCAAACAACGTACTGTACCAAATGACAGAAACTACATTACTTGAACATTTACAATAACAACAGTGGATATCACTTGTAACTTGAAAAGAAAATAATGAAATAATCAAGACGTTGACGTTCCAGACGACTTCAAACAAAACGTTAGAAAGAAAAACCCCATCAGTACTAGAAATAGCAAGAACAACTACAGTACTTGAGGAACCCTATTTTCTTAAAGAATTTTTTTAGGTGAAAATCTTTGCCAAAGTCGCTTAAAAATATCGAAACTTTGATGTGTAGAACCGTTTTCTCAGATCAATGGCTAAAAATGGTTTAGAGCGTGTGAAGCCTGTGCGTCTGGGGGAAAGGCATCTTTCTCCGAAAATTGTAAATTGGTGCTACAAAATCACAAATTGACTTGCGGCCACAGAACGTTCAAACTGATTCCTGTAGGTTTACTGAAGTGAGCCAACATCGAATCTGGTCGGTAACTAGGTCGGTTACCACTTGGCAAAATCAGGTAAACTTGGAAGCGAGGATGGTATAAATCAAATGATTCAGAAACGTTAATGAGAGAGCCTAGTTTCAATTGTAGTCGGGTTCGTTATACTTTCTTATGCGCTAATATCCTTACCAAACTTATTTGTGCACCTCTTCGCACCAAGCTAGGGTTTAAATAGTAAGAGTTTCATCACTAAAACTCCTGTTGCATAAAAAATACGTACAAAATATCTAGATTTATTTAGATTAGATTTAACACATAGCATTTGATATGCCACGAAACAAAAACAACCAAACAAGCTGTATCAAATGACAGCGAGCACATCAGATAAAGACTTTCAACAGTAGCAACAACTAAAATGCATAGCACATATAACTCGAAGAGAAAAGAAAAGCATCATTGACGTGTTGACATTCAAACTACTTTAAAAGAGCTACTGAACTAGAGAAACATTTTTTTGAAAAATTGTTTTGATAGATAATTTTTATAAATTTTAACTGGTTTCCGAAGGTTTCCTTATAAGGAGACGGCTAATATTACCATTGCCCTTCTCATTTTGGCTGATAAACCCGTAAATATGATCACCTGTCAGTTTTACTGTCCGCACAGTTTATTTCCGTTCGGCGTATATATATATATATATATATATATATTTTAGTTGTTTATGTACTTTGCAATTATTTCACAATAACCACCGTTTAAACATGTTATCTATTTTCTTCATTTAAAAAATTATCAGCACCTCCGAGGAATATTGCATGCGGACGAACTAAACCAGTTAAATGAAATTTCAAGTCATAATTTTATCATTCTTTCGTCAATTCATTATTCCGAGTGTCGTTCAAGATAACATAGCCGCAGAACGCGTTGCAAATACAACAGCGGTGCAAATGACAGACAGTTAGATACACCTCAAAGTGGTATCACTTTTACATACTTTCTTTTGATCATTTCACCCCAAACAAGGCAATAAAGGGATTGTGGTGTAATGAATATCGGCTCTAAACAAGATAGCCGAATTCGAATTCCAGCTGAATACCCTGAGTACCACAGAGGAAAGTTCATCCAAACAACTGAGATATTTGTAGAAAAGTCACTGGGAATCTATATTACGGCGGTTGAAAAGTGACTGAAGTTGAAGTACTAACGTCATTGCAGATTCTCCTTTGGATGTTAGAAGGAATCTCTGAATATATAACGTTAGCACCATACCATATGTGATAGTGCTAATCTATGGCTTTTAGCACGTCAGCGTATATATTTTTGGTTTTATTTAAAAATAAAATTAAAAAATCTATCAAATCTCTCATTTTCGATTCATGTAATTGCATTAAATTCAGCAAAAACAAATTTATTTTGTATCATAGAACTGAAAATCTTTCATCCGAATAAAGCTAGCAGGTATTTTCTGGCTTTGATTAAGGATTATTATTACAATCTAACGGATCATAAAAAACGAAGCCGTATTAAATGCTTATAAAGACATGTTTAAATGTTTTGCCTTCATTTCATAAACAAAATGACTAAATCCTAGGATACTGCTTGGATTTCGTGATATTTTATTTAATAAATAACAACAAGTTAGCTGTCGTTTAAATGGCGGTAATATAGAGCACAACCTTCCAAGAATCATGGAGTAATTCTAAGAAAAACATGACTCACGGATATACACAGAAAATGCATAGAATCTGTCGATCGTATTGAGATCTTTTAACACCATAATTGAGTTAATATTTTTTATATCATTTATCTTTCATTTTTCTATATGTTAACATACATCTAACATCATTTAATGTGGTCGATTGATTTAAAACCGACAACATATTTCTTTACAGGATTACAGAAACAACCTTAAATGTCATCACCATTTTTTAACCAACCGAACACATTCTATTATATATTTTTAAAACTCTAGAAACTATCTTAAAAATCTACAAATCTACTATTTGTTAATCTTCGGGATATTACTGCTATATCTCATCTGTTGCTTCTACGATATAAACGGCGTCCATAGTGTTCGTGTGAACTTTAAAAATTTATAACTTCATTTATTTTTGCGATAGTAATAATTTTCAAGAAAGTTTAGAAAGAAGTAAATTTATATTTTTTGAAGATTTATTGAAATTTTATTAAAGTTTCCATATGTCCTCCATCATTAGCAATACAAAGGTTAATACGATTTTGCAGTTCACAAAAAACATTTTCCAACTGATTTGCAGTAATGCCTGAAATCACACTAGTTATTTTAGCTTTAAAATCTTCTAATAACCTAAGTTTGGTTGCATACAAAATAGTTTTCACATGTCCCCATAGCAAATCTAATAGAGTCACATATGGCGAACGTGGAGGCTAATAAAATAATCCATTCTTTCCGATTCATCTGTTTACTTATCTAAAAATTGTTGCAAATTTTTTGGTAAAGAGTTATTTAATAACTGTACTTAAAACTGAGTACATTCAACTTTATACCGTTTTTTACAGATTATTTCTATCACAAACACAAATAAAGTTATAAAGTATTTAAAGTGTACACAGACTTTATGGATACCTTGTATCTCGAGATTCATAATATAATAAGTAGAAGAATCGTCAACTTCATCGGACCTTGGCCAGCATCTTAACTTCTGTAAATCTTCCACATTCATTGTTCTGATGGGCTTTCTTCGTTGGTACCTCGACTTCAGGTAGTTAAGCGCAGTAACAAATTGTCAGTTAGGTCTCATAATTTCACTGTTGAATCCTCAAGTTTTAACCGAAAGTTCTATGTTGTTTTTTCTCTCACACTTGTTTCTGTGGAAATCTCTACTGACTTCTTGCTTTCCTGTTAAATACCATTTTCAAAAGTTTAAATACAATTTTAGTCATTGACTTCTGTACCCTGAAAATCTGTTCTATTAATATCGTCAGTTGCTTTCGTTCTGTGTAACGACTTACCTTCCCGAGTTTTGCTGGGGTAGAAATCTTGCTGGGGTAGAAATCATTGATTTTTAAAGAAAGGTATAAAGATGAAGAGCATTTTAAAAGTTCGTGAAAAAAAGTTGTTATATGAAAATTATGCAAACCTGGACGAATCGAATTATTTAGATATTGAAAATTAATCCTTCTTAAGAAAGCATAACTCTAAAATAAAAACTGAAACCAAGAATTAACATGGAAAAATAACATTATTTATTTTGAGAACATTACTAGAGTACAAAATGCTGCTTTGAAAATTTTAAAATATTAAGAACTTTTTTATCGGGATTGTATAATGGATGGTATCTTTTAGAGAATGGATTAGATATTGTTAGTTAAAGAATATACATATAAAAAATGTAAGACTCAAGACACGGTGAATAGATTATTATTAATCGAGAGCATTAATAATTATATAGATGTTAATTTAATTTAAAGCACCACATATTTTGACAGGTGATGGCCTTTCAGGAGGATGTTCGTTGTGGTGTAGTGGCTATCAGATTGAGTATTCGGAGAGCCGATCAGTTGAATTCGCTGCTTTCGCTTACGCGCAAATATCCCGAGAAAATGTATTTCATTTTAACTCCCTCTAGCTATAGGTTGAGTAGCAGGACAGACTGGGTTCTATAGTAGGTATAAAAGGTAATCATCACTATCTGTAAAAATAGCAAGTTACAGAAGTATCGACCACCCCGTCGTCTATTGCCAGTGGTCGTCGATGGCCTATGCTTTACTTGGAGCAATGGAATTAGATTAGGAGCTTTCAAGCTCACAGAACAGTCATCTGTAGCAGAAAATTTTTCGCCTCAATCGCATATTGTAAATCAGTGCAATTTCTCATCGGCACTATGGCTGCTTTGTTTCAGCTTGTCCACCTGTTCAGGACCGTTTACAAAAATTAGGGCCAATTTGTAGTTTATACAGCAACTCTTGTGATTAGCTTTTAGTTACAGATCAAGTATCTGCTATAGAGACAGAAGCAGTTTTAAATTCAGAGTTGTCCTCTTATAAAAGTTGCCGAACAAGGCTAGAGAATCCAGTTTATAGCTGAGATGTCGTAGATGGATTTATTGATTTCTCGAGAGCATTTTTCCGAAAGTGTATATAACGAATTTGACAAGAATTCGGACTCAGCTCGCTGATTACTCCTTCCAAGCCTCTAATCACTGAATCAGCAGCACACCCCACAGAGTAAAGCTTATTAAAAAAAAGACACAGTGAACACTTAGTAACACCAGGTATGGTACAGGTTCTGTCCTCCAACGGAAATCTTACTGAAAAATAAGGCGCTGCTTAGAAATACAAGGTACTGTGACAACTTATATTGGTAAACAAATACCGACCACTTAGGAACACTAGCTGCGACAGCAGTCGCTCATGGTTTTAACCATAACAAAAAAAAAATTATAATTAAGTCATAGTTCCCGCTTTGATTTATCAACAATATGGAACCCTAACACAATTACTACATTTCCTTCTCTTTTCTAAATGCCTGTATATATTAGATTGTGATATGTTTAACATCTTTTCTAATTCGCAAGTATTTACCGTCAGTTTCTTTCCAAAGTGTCTTTAGAATATCTGAGGCATGGCGGAGTAATGGATAGTGTCTCGCCTTGAGAAATCGAAGAACCGAGTTCTAAATCATTACACTCACATATGTGCTAGTAGATTTAGGAAAGGTATTCTCTACCCACTTAGGCTATGGGTCAACAGGGACTGGGTTCTATAGACTTGGTTGGCAACCAATCTACTGCAGAAAGGAACCGCACCTACTGCTGAAAAAAACTTCATACGACATGCGATTGAAAACCGCTTGCGGGGCCAAAACATCTCGTGAAACTTCTTCTAGAGAAGAAACTGGCTAAGTAAAGATTGAATTCTGGCACAAGTACACCAAAGTCTGGTGAACGTCCCTGTCTGGGTTCAACTTTCAACGACGTTTATACAGAACAAAACATTTACTGCTCATTTGTGATTACTTGGCCATGAACTCAACATATTTTCTCTATGACGTTATTACCTTTGCTTGAACTCTCGTAATGTTATCTGATGTAAGTGATTTTGAATTCATCGATTATGGAATTGGAAAATTTATTTAGAATAACCTATAGATTTTATCATTGCCTGAAAATATTTAAGTTGTGATAGTGTAATCCAAATTTGTACTTAACTGACAGTTATAATTAATATCTCGGATGATAGATACATCATGCAAATTGGTTCCCAAAAACTTAATGTGATAATGACTTAAGCCAATAAATAAAGTGTGTCTCTTTAGAAATACCAGTTGCTGTGATGTTGTCTGGCTTCAAACAGACAGTACAAAATAATACCAAATAATATTCAATTGCTTCTTCTTCTTCATAGACCGTGTCCGTTCAGGACGTAGCGATCATTTGTCTCTGTCTTTTGTCACCTATCAATATTTTTCCTTTTGGCAACTTTCCCAAACCCGCTCCACCATCCATTTGCCCAAGCTCATCAAGTATATCTCGTGCAACTTTCCCCTGTTTCTTTTTCTCCCTATCCGTCCTGTAAGTATTAAATTCTTCAGACCCTCTTTCCTCATTACGTGTCCTAAAACGCTCATCTGTTTCTTCCTGATGTTAAGTATGATTTTTTCCAGTTTCTCTCCAACACATTGTCGTTGCTCACGTTCTCAGTCCATGGTATACTGAGCATCCTTTTGTAGAACCACATTTCTGTTGCCTTAAGCCTCTCCATTTTTGATGAGATTGTCCAATAGTCACTTCCATACAGAAGGACAGATACCACATAGCAATCCAGCACTCTTTTAGTTGTTTTCAGTAAGATTTTCCTGTTTAACATTAATATGGTTAGCTTTTAAAAATGTGTCCTTGGTCATGCCAATGCGTTTTCTGATCTCAATGTAGCACTTTCTATCCACTGTCAGAACGCTTTCCAGGTATTTAGGTTTCTTTACTTATTATTTAGGAATACCAAGAACTCTAAAGGATGGGACCTTTATATTTACAATATTAAAGGCGAAAACCCTAGGAAGATCAAGCAGTATGGGAGATTTTACTTTGCAGATTTTACTTTGCAGTAAGACAAAGAAGATCCGAATAAAAGGCACTGATTACAAACGTTAAGAATTAACGTATGATTAAACTAACATAAAATTATGTTAAATTATTTTTCCATACTTAGCATTTTTTGACGGCTTCCGTCTGTCATGTAAATTATCGTCTCTGATAACGCGATGATAAGCCTTGAGAACAAAGCTACGGTAATTAAGAAACGCATTTATAGTACATTTCAGGCAGTCTTCTATTAAATCAGATTAAGTTTAAATTGGCCATTTTTTAAAAAAATAATATTTCAGAAAAGTTTTTGTTTAGAAGATTTTGTAAAACCAAAAATTGGCTTCTGTTTACATTTCTTCTTTTTTTTCATGCACCATGTCTCTTCAGGACGTAGGCGATCATAGATTTCCACTTGACTCTATCGCTTGTCACTCTCAATATTTTTTCATGGTATCTCTTCTAAATCACGTTCCACCTAAAAAATACGTCTCGCACTGTTTCTCCTGTTTCTCCTTCCTTTTATCCGATTGACTTGCAACTGAGGTCTAATATATTATTCTGATTTTCCATCACTACCTTCTGCAGGATTTTCTGTCGTTTACTTTTTAGTGCCTGCTATCAACACTGTGTCATCTGCAAGTTATTTAAGAGACTTTGCTTTTAGACGAAGGGGGTGTTTTGGTTCATTGCATATAGGCTTGCGATGAGATATCGGAGAGCCGGGTTTGAAATTCAATTGAATTCGTTGTATTCACTTACACGAAAATAACCTTTAATAACTTATTAATCCATCTCGTCTCTATCCAGCTATAGATTGGATAGCAGGACAGATTGGGTTTTATAGCCTTAGTTGTCAACCATTTTACTGCAGAAAGAAATGGCTACCTGCAGCGGAAAACCTCCCCAGTCAGTCATGGATAGAAAGTGGCATGATCACCCCAAATCATGTATAGCACTTAATTAACTGACCGACTGCCCTCAGATAAGCTTAGCAAATATTGACATATTTGGGAAGGATATTAAAATAATCCAGAACCTAAACTGGCAGCAAGCCAAATGCATATGGTTAGAAAATAAATTCAGTAAATATACAAAAAACAGAAAGCTATGTACGACAAGGATTTGTCTTCTCAACAAACTTTTTCAACCGCTACAGTTAGGCAATATTGAGAGAAGTAGAAGTTCTGACATAATTCATTAGTAACAGCCACAATCTTAAATAACTTGCAGATGACACAATGTTGATAGCAGGCACTAAAAAGTAAATGACAGGAAATCCTACAGAAGATAGTAATGGAAAATCAGAATAAAGGATTAGACCTCAGTTGCAAAAAGTAGATCAGATAAAAGGAAGGAGAAACAGGAGACACAGTGGGAGACCTATTTGTTAGATATGAGCAAATGGATGGTGGTGCGGGGTTTAGAAGAGATACAAAGAGAAAAATTATTGAGATCGACAAGCGACAGAGCCAAGTGGAAGTCCATAATTGCCTACGTCCTGAAAGACCATGGCTCATGAAAAAGAAGAAATGCAAACAGAAGCCAATTCTTGGTTTTACAAAATCTTGTAAAAAAATAACTTTCTGAAATATTATTTTATTAAAAAATGACAAATTTAAACTTAATCTGATTTGAAACAAGTATTACTTATTTACTGCCTGAACGTACTATAAAGGCGTATCTTAATTAGGGTAGCTTTGTTCTCAGGGCTTTCCATCGTGTTATCAGAGAAGATAATTGACATGATAGACGGAAGCCGTCAAAAATGCTAAGTATGAAAGAAAAATTTAACATGATTTTGTTATCATCTAATCATTTAATCATTTAAATAAAAAAATGTGACATAATATTTTCAGCAATTATCCAGTATGTCATAAAATTTTAGTTAGTTTAGCTTTATAGTGTTACGTTTGAAAATGTTTCATTAAAAATAAAGCTTCAAATAATATAAAACTTTCTTTTTAAATAATTTTACAATTTAATAACAGAATGGAATTAAATAACGACAGAGGTAACGCAATGATTTATGAAATGTTATGGAATTTATTGATTTTTGTTCATAATATCTATTTTTCATATTTTTATTAGGTCTCTGTACAAACTGTGAATTTCACAATTATTTTTTTCAAAAAATTAGGAAACTAAGAATTAAAATATAAAACGTGCTTTAAATTTTGAAGAGATGATTTACAAAGTCCATCGAATGTTAAAACGTAGGGCATGGAAAACACGGAACGAAATGAAAGAATTGTACCCTGCCGAAAATGATTATATAGTTTTTTTTTGTTTTTTGTTTTCTGTAAGGAGCGCAACCTTTCAAACAGGTGACCTTTCAATGATAAATATTACGTACGGTCACTCGTATAAAAAATACGGGTCGTAATACGCACAAAAAATGATAAAACTTTTTTTTAAAGTCGAATGGCTCGATTATTTGTATTAAGCTTTTCAATTTTAGATCAGTAAATATAGTCTTCAGGTATTAACAACCTAGCGTGAAGGATGAAGGAGGAAATTTTTAAAGATCCTTGAAACAATATAAATAATTATAATAGAAATGAAAACAATTCTTGTAAAATTCATTATTCATTGATTTTTTCTCTTCATACTATCATATCCTTAATATATATAGTATATAAAACCTTTTAAAATTTTATCTCAATAAAAAATAGCTTTTTTAAATGCATTTTCGTTTTCAAAATTCAGAGCAGATTTTATAAAAAAGGGCAAACTTAGAAAAAATGAGACAATTCTCCAATGACTTCTGAATATAATTATTATTAGGCATATGAGCAAAATCTGGCGAATTTCTATACATTTCAAGAAATTCGTTGGTGGTAGAGGGTAGCATATGTAAAAAATTATTCTTACAAAGATGTTATAAAAATAATTATTTCAAAAATGATTTCAGCCATTTGAAATTTTCCTCAAAATTAGACCATTATTTTTATTTTGCAAGAATTTCTAGTCAGTATATTTTTCAGCGGCAAAAAAGTGACTTGCGTATTAATACGTTTGCTGTAATATACACTTGCAAAAATTGCGTCACTCTCGGACGAAAAAAAAAACAAGATTTTATACCAAACTTTCGATCGTGTTAGAAAGAATTTTCTTTTTTCAATAATTAAAAATTATTGTATCTATCCTTTTAATAATAACATGAACATTTTACCGATAAAACTTGGTTGTTATTTAGTGTAGGGCCTTTTTTCTTCATACTACGCTGCTTTTAGCGAATTCATGGACGTATCTCTTTTAGTCTGTTAGCCGTTTTTAAACCCGTTCATTTGTTGTCTTATCTCATTAATGTTGCATTTTCTTTCTCGTATTCTTTTTTTACCGCCTTGCATAGAGAGAAACACACACACACACATGTATAATAACATAGATATGTTATCGCGAAGGTGTGGATAATTTTTTATATAACCTCGTGTATATATATATATATATATATATATATATATATATATATATATATATATAGCCGTGTACGAACGTTAGTTAGTTGGAACGTTAGATTTCTGACGACGAAGCCCTGGTTTCTAGTCACACCATGGTCGATTTTTCAGGAAGATGATTTCTTGGACATCTGTCTAGCATCTGTGGAAAGTGCCTGAAAATCATACCAGAGATTAAACCAAGCCTTGTGAGTGAAATTGGGTAAACGTATTCTTTTGAGGGCCCGTCGATGATTATGATTGCGCTAGTGCGAATTTACAAGTCATGGTGAACGAGGGCTTAATCATCCTGGCCTTGTTGAAACTGTTAGATAACGCTCTCTTTCTCTCCCAGAAACTATAACTAAGGTCCGCCTAGCATACCAGTGGGTTCTCAAGGGTGTTGAACAAACAGAAGTGTGCCTGAGCAAGCGTCTGCAGTGAGCATTTTCTAGCCATTCCTTTAGCGAGATATCTCGAATACAAGTAGCCAGCCATCATTATATATATGTGTGTGCGTATGTGTGAAAGCTGTATTGAAATTGTTAAATCTAATTGTCAAAAAATTCAGTTAATTTTTAATAAAACTGCGTTCATAAGATTTTCCTGAATCTGTCAGGCCAATGTAGATTTGGTTGAAATAAAATATATTTTCTGATGAAGTTGTTCGACAAGCAAAACATGTTAGAATAAGAGACTTCGAAATTGTCTTACATATTAAGCTTTCCGTTAGATACTCCACCCTATTTCAATCAATGTCGTTAAGAATAACAAGAATACTAGAGCAATTTCCCGCCAAAGCGTTTCGCATTTAAGTAAAGCCTGAAATACTAGTAGATCGTACAGGAATGTCATCTTTTCCTTGATGGACGTTCATATCGAGTTTCCGCAAGCCATTTTGTCGAGTTAATATTTTCATTTCGACGTTTTGTGGATGAAGAGAGGAGCTTGGCAAAATCAAATTAATGTCAGCATTCAAGATAAGGGAGAGTCAAGTAATGAAAACTGGCGATAAGACAGAAAAGAATGATAGGAATGGAAGCAAAGGACGGAGATATAATGTGATCGGCAGTTGGCACGAGTGAGGCGTAATGATGTGAAAACGAAATACGTTGAGCATTTCGGGGGAAAATTCAAGTTTTCTGCTTTTTACTTACTTACGTTGTCCTTTGGCATTTAATCTCAGATTGGGGCGCTTTGCGATAAAATGATAAGACATAATAATAATAATAATAATAATAATAATAATAATAATAATAATAATAATGAGAAGAAAAAAAGAAGAAGAAGTAAGTAGAGATAGGAAAATGGAGAAAAATATACCGTCAATCAAGGGGTAGCTAAACTGGCTGCATTTAAGTGCAAAAATGTTAGTGAGCGGTTTAGAAAGAAAGAAAGAAAGAAAGAAAGAAAGAAAGAAAGAAAGAAAGATCAAGGGAAATGATAACAAAAGAGTGACAGATTCAAAACAAAAAAGAAATTGAGAAAGAAAAGTAAAAGAGAGAAAGAAAAAAGAAGGGAGAAAATGCGAACAAAAGATAGTATTAAAAACAAAGAAAGAAAGATAAAAACAAATTTAAAACACTGAAGAAAAGAGTAAATGACGAAAAACCAAGAAAGAAAAAACAAACGAAAGAAAGAAACAAACGAACAAACAAGAAAGAAAGAAATGGAAATATGCGGGAAAAAGGTAGAAAGGAAGGAAGGAAGGAAGAAAAAGAAATGGAAAAGGTCGAGCAAAATCTTGAAGAATTAAAAAGAAAGAAAGATATGGGAACAAAAGCTGAAGAATTTGAAGGGAAAAGAAAAAAGAATGATAAAGAAGTACAAAAAAGAAAAAATGTGAACAAAAGATTGACGAAACAAAGAAACTGAGATAGAAAAATATGAGAACTAAAGGCTGAAAAATTAAAAGAAAATAGAAAGTAAAGAAAGAAAGAAAGAAAGAAAGAAAAAGAAATAGAAAAATGCGAACAGTAGATAAAACATAGAAAGAAAGAAAGAAAGAAAGAAAGAAGAAGAAAGCAAGAAGAAAAAGAAGTAAAAAATTTCTGACAAAAGATTCACGGATAAAAGACTTAAAATTTAAATTTAATACTGTAAACAAAAAGCTCAAAGATTAAAAACAAAATGCTGAAAGATTACAAAAAAAAAAAGAAAGAAAAAGAAGTGAAAGAAAGAAATGCCGACAAAAGGACTGAGTATTAAAAAGAAAGCAAGAAAGAAAAAGAAAAAAATAATAAAAAGAAATGGAGAATGCGGAACAATAAACTGAAAATTTAAAAAGAAAGAATGAAACAAATTTAAAGATGCGAACAGAAAACTCAAGCATTAAATACAAACGATTGAATGATTAGAAAAGCAAAAAAGAAAGAGAGAAAGAAAGAAAGAAAGAAAGAAAGAATGAATAAAAAGAAATACAAATGCAAAAAAAGATCAAAGGATTAAAAAGAAAGAAAGAATGAATGAAAGAAAGAATTTAAAACTGGGAGCAAATGTCTGCATGAAAAACGAAACACGAAAGAAAAATAAAAAGATAAAAATAGATACAAGAGAAAGAAAGATGAATAAAAGAAAGCAAGAAAGAAAGAATGAAATATAGATTAGAAGAATGAAGGTAAAAATAAATAAATAAAGGCAAACCGAATACGAAAAAAAAAAAGAAGAAAACAGATTGTATGAGAAATTGAATAAAACATGAAATGGAGAAACAAAGTAATTAATAAATGAAGAAATGAATGAACAAAGAAAAAAGATGAATATATAAGAAAAAGAAACAATTATAAGAAGATACAAAAACTGAACGAAATGACATTAACAACAATATGGCACTAGATTTAAGATTAGAAAAATGAAGAATAACTTCATAAAATGTATGAAAATTGAAAGAAAACGGGAAAGCTTTAAACCTGAAAGATAATTCGACTGGCATTAGGAGGCTGAAATAAATTAAAGACGAAATCCGGTGAGAAAGAAAAAAAAGAAAATATAGACGGTGTTATCCCGAAACAGAAAATATGAAAGAACATAAAAAAGACGAGGAAACGCGAGACTATCGCAGAGAATAAAAAGAGAGATAAAATGCGAGAATTGATGAAAAAAGAGTAAATCAAAAACAACTCTTCGAAAACTGTAAATAGTATCCAATATACGAAGTATCGCCATTGCTTGCCCCGTCGCACATGCGTAGAGATTACAATCTGACCCGCCATCCAATCTCTGTGGACGACGCTCTCAATTCACTTCATTGCAGTCGTCCAATCTTTAATTAGACACGGACACTCGTCTTTCTCGTCCTTTCTTCAACAGTCCCTGAAAAGAAGACGCCTTGGCGACAAAAGGTCAAATAAGCAAGCTATGGAAAGTCGTGGCGAAAAGGGTGCAATGTACTGACGTCGAATGAAATCTAATGATTAAATGCATTAAATATTTTTCCTAAAAGCCGATGAGCAGACAAGTTGGCGCCGCGCGAGAAAGAATTTGTTACTTTCTGGTTGGTGTTGATTTCAAAGTTATTAGAATCACTAATGCATCGTTTTATCTGTCTTCCCCTATCTATCATGCATATTTCTACTTATTACCTATATCTGTGGAAATTACACGGTGAATCTTGCCAAATACGGAGGAGGAAATATAGCGATATAATTTTCATATCAGGAGAGTATAATAATTTAAGTTTAAAGATGAAGAGAAAAATAGTATTGTCTAACTGATAAGTAGCCATAGTGGTTGTTAGAAATATACCACATTTCTGCAATACGACTTGTATGGGAAAAATAGAAGCAAGTCAATGGAAACCCACAACCGTACCAGCCAAAGTTAACGTCGTTACACGACTAGATTATATTAAATGATGTGTAATATTTGTACCTGGTATGTTTTGGATAATAAGTGAGAGATACAATATTAACCTGTCAAAACAAACTTTATTTAACTTCGTCTACATTCTTGTGTGAGTCCCTCGTGGCTGGCCAAAATGTTCGCTTGCGGAAGTAGCACGTGTGGCTGGTGTGAAATCTTTTGAAGAACTCAAAAAAGCTGAACTGCTACTAGTTGTTGGTCAGTAGGGATAGGCCCGAGAGGGAGAAAGAGAGGGAGTGAGAAATGAAGAGATTTCTGGGATAGTAGTTCGTGATCTAGGTGGAAGCACCTGGAGAAGAGGAGGGAGAAGAAGACAAAGTTAACAAGTTTAGGTAGTATTATTTCTGACCTCTAGTAAAGGGGTACTACAAATACTCCTCTACCAGTTAACGGAGTTCTCGTTTATTTTAATCTTATTTATTTATTTTATTTTATTTTATTTTATTTTATTGTTATCAAATGACTCCGTGGCTTAGTAATAAATGTATTTGTTATCCTTTTTCCATGTAAATGTTCTACCTGAAGTTCTTGTCTTCGTTTTATGTTATTGTACTTTTTCAGGTGGTAAACTATCAGGCTTTTTTAATTGTATTGCTGGTTGCATTTTGCGTACATTTCGATTTTTGTTTGTTTTCAGTGTATGATTTCAAACGGTCTATTGAAACTTGTGTATGCGTGTTTGGGTTGGTTTCTATTAGGAATATTTTGGTGTTCGTTCGAGTACCATGTAAGGAACTGAATAGGGTGCTTCTAGCGGCTTCCGAACGCGATCTATCCTAAACCAAACTTTATCACAGGTTTGAAGTTGATCTGGCACGTCTGATTTTTTGTTGATTTTTCTCTATATGAAAAGTCTGTCAGATCAAATTTTGCCATAGTTTTGTACAGTTTTCTTGTAAAATCTCGTGTAACCGTTTCTGTATTTTCTGTATTTATCATTATTTGTGGCAGTAACATTTGTGCACCTGTTACCGCATAAAAGGGGGGAAATTGGAGCAGTTGGGCATACTTCGAATTCACAAGAGAACTATTGGTAGGGCTGAAATCCAAGATTCTTTTCGGGCCATAATAGCTGCTTTTAAAGTTCTGTGGGCTCTTTCTGTAAGTTCATTACATTGTGTATGGTAGGATGTTGTACGTAGCCTATAGAATCCAATAATTTTTGACAGTTCGAGGAATAGTTCGCTTTCAAACTATGTGCTTCTGTCTGTTATGACATGGAGAGGAACACCAAAGCGAGTAATCCACGTGTTTACAAAAGCTTCGGCTACGGCTTGAGCTGTAATATCCCATATAGGTTGTGCCTCTATCCATCGACTGGTTCGATCTATACATGTTAAAATATACCGACATGGATTGATGTAAAGATTGGTGGAGATTTTGCTGGTGGTAGTGGTCCAATTATATCTATGTGTACAGTTACTCGATGATGGTATTTCCAAAATTTGTAGAGGCGTTTTGATATTTCTGTATATTTTTGCATGTTGGCAAGATGTACATGATGCACATAATTCATTAATGGTTTTATACATGTGTGGCCAGTAAAATCTAGCCTTATTCATTTTGATAGATGATTTTGTTCTAGGGTTTGATACTGAATGTAAGCTGTCGAAGATAGATTTTCGTGGTGTGCATAGTACAAAAATCTAGGGTATGACGTTGATGTATCATATAACACAAATTGATTTTTTCCAGATACTGTGAATTTCTTTAAATCTGGGAAGGACTGTATTTTAGTGTCTGAGTTTTGTGCATCTGCAAGTGTTGAGAGATCTTACATATCAATTTTTACAGCAATTGTTGGGCGAGACAGACAATCTGCAACTATATTTTGGTTACCCTTCACATGGACTATATCTTAAATTAATTCTGTTATAATTGCTAGCAGTGATGTTTATCTGATTTGGCAGGTTTTAGACTGTGGAATGCACCGCATATTGGTTTATGATCTGTCAAAAGTATTACTTCACGGCCTTTTATGAGATGGCGAAAGTGTAACACTGACAAATATGCAGCTAAAAGTTCACGGTCGAAAGTGAAATATCTTGTCTGTGTTGACGTCAGTTTTTTTTAGAAGAATCCTATTGGTATTGGATTTTCATTTATGATCTTATGTAAGGCAGCACCTACTGCATATTTGCTGCTGTCCGAGACCAGTTGATATTGTGTACAAGTTGGTTGAGGATGGGATAATTCTATTTGCTCACCAAGTATTTTTATAATGTTAGAAAAAGATTGTTTTTCCACATTATTCAACGTAATTAATCCTCTAGGTGTTAATCTCATTCTTTCAGATAAAGGTAAAACTAACTTTGCAAATCCTGGTATTAACTTCCTGTAAAATCCTACCATACCAAGAAATCTGCGTAAGCTTTTAGCATCTTTAGGACACAGAAAAGATTCTATTTCTTTTAGTTTATTAGCAGTTGGTGTGATTCCCTTTGAATTAATTCTGAAACCTAGCAAATCTAGTGATGTTACATTGAAAATAGATTTCGATAATGATATTTTAGGTTATTTTTTTTTTGTAAAATTCTAAAAATTGTGTCTATATATTTCTTGTGGAACTGCTCGTCGTCACTGAAGATTAGGATGTTGTCTATATATATAAAGACACAATCTATATCTTGAAAAATTCTGTCCATGTATCTTTGAAAAGTTGCTGAAGAATTTTTTAGTCTAAACAGCATAAATTCATAGTGAAAAAGACCCATCGGCGAAATAACAGCTGTTTTAAGAATATCGTCTGGGTGCATTTTAATTTGATGGTAAGCCGAAATTAAATCAAGTTTTGTAAATCGCTGTTTATTAGCGAGTTTTGTTGTCAATGAATTTATATTGAGAATGAGGTGTCTATCACTTTTAGTGATGCTGTTTAATGCACAGTAAACTTCACAACAGCGGTATCCTCTACTCTGCTTAGGTACAAGATGCAGTGGGCTTGACCATTCGCTGTGTGAAGGAGCTATCACTCCTTCGTGTATGAGTCCTTTCAATTCTTCCTTAGTCGCCGTTAGATTTTCAGCAGATAGCTGTCTGGATTTTGCAAAAACCTGTAAATGGCTACCTGCATCAATTCTGTGATAAACACTGCAGTAAGTTTAATTTTTCTTTATATGTGGAGAGATGATTTCTGGGTATTTATCCAGACTGGTTTGAATTAGTGTGGGTAGTTCCACTTTGTTAATGACCATGTTTACTGGAGATATCTAGTTTAATAGTATTTTTTTTTTGGTGGCTGTTAATGGGTCGTAAATTGTTTTATTTTTGCAGTCGATTATGAGACCGAATTCATTTAAGAAGTCAAATCCAAGGAAAGGATTGGTGATATCTGCGACCACAATTATCCAGGAAAATGACCTTCTCAAACTAGGTATCCCAATCTCTAGGTTTGCTCGTCCGTGGCATTTTATCTTCTCTTCATTAGCAGTGGTGAGTGATACTGGTGTAGGGTTTAATGTGACGCCGTTTAAAATAGACGTTGGTATTATTGAGATACTTGCGCTAGTATCTACTATGAATTTTAATATTGTTGTCCCTAATCGTGCATTGATTTGTAATAGCGGCAAACTCAAGGGGACAGACATGATTCGCGCTGCTAGTTTCCCTAGTATGTTGGTGTTGGTGTGGGTGGACGCAAGCTTGGTAGTATTTTTATATTTTGTTTCTTCGGCCATTTACAACAAGGTTTGCAAGTTCTCGCTTCTCGGCAAAGTAGAGGTGTGCTCTACATATTTTGGTTTTCTTTTCAGGAAAATAAGGTTTAATTCCTATCGGCATAGAAACATTGTTTTTGTTTTTATCAGTTTTTTGTGTATTATGCTGAGCGGTGAACGCTGTCACGTTGATGTTGTTAAGCAAAGGCATGAGCTCATCCGCTAGCTTTCCAAGTTGAGTTGGACTTAACTCCTTTTGTGGGGCAATGACGGGGGAAATTGTCGCTCGTAGGGCCTGAAGTAATTTGTGTATTACAATTTCTTCACCGATACCTATCCGTTTTGCTATCGATAGCATTTCCTGTTATGGTAGTTGTTGACATTAATTTGTCGAGCAATTCCGGCTTAGTCATTTCGTGGGCCTCAACTAATGAACATTTTATTTCCTCGTAGTTTCTTGATTCTAAAGTTGCTATAGGTATTTTTGCTACCACCTCCGCAGGTAGAGATGATATGACCGTGTAAAATTTTGTTGTGGAGGCCGTTATATTGCGCAGGTGGAATTGCGCTTCCAGAATGGAAAACCAGCCATTCACTGCTGTTTCCATGAACTCTGGTGTCTTTATATTAATTCGCTGTAGATAGGCTTCTTCCATTTTTTGTGTGTATGTATATGCATACTTTTTTTTTGTGTGTGTGTTTTTGAAGACGAAGAAAAGAGGAAAACGTTTTTTTTGCTTTTTTTTTTTTTACTTACGTCGAAAGTTCTCTCTTAAAACGTTTGTGACGTGAAGTTGAAATGTTGAATTTATCCTGGAGTTTCGAGAAGGTTGCGTTTATATCCTTGAAGTCGGGGTCACCATTGTAATATTTGTACCTGGTATGTTTTGGATAATAATTAAGAGATACAAATTAACCTATTAAAACAAACTTTATTTAACTTCGCCTACATTCTTGTGTGAGTCTCTCGTGACTGGCTAAAATGATCAGTTGCGAGAGTAGCACGTGTGGCTGGTGTGAAATCTTTTGAAGAACTAAAAAAAAGCTGAACTGCTACTAGTTGTTGGTCAGTAATGATGGGCCAGAGAGGGAAAAAGAGAGGGAATGAAGGGATTTCTTGGATATTAGTTCATGATCTTAGGTGGAAGTACCTGGTGAAGAGGAGGGAGGAGAAGAAGTCAAAGTTAATATGTTTAGGTAGTATTATTTCTGACCTTTAGTAAGAGGGTACTACAGATGTTTATTAAAAAGTAAGGAAAAGCATTATTAAATACTTCTGCCTGAATGTTTTTGTATATACTGCTTTTTCGGATATATAGGTGATTTAATCTCCAAACTTTTTCTCACTTAGTACAGGGTAACCCCAAAAACGGGAATATTTTAAGTGTGTATTGGCAGACATGAGCAAGTAGCAGCTTTGCGAAACAGTGGCCTCAAGAAGTAAACACTCTGCCATTTTAGTAACCATGGATAAAGATGAATTTTTAAGCAAGTTATGGATGTAAGATGAGGTTACGTGAATAATCAGAACTATCGTTACTGGGCAGACACAAATCCTAATGAAGTTCATGATGCCCATTACATGCTAGTAAAATGACAGTATGTTTTGCTGTTTCATTAGATGGGGTCTTCCGACCTTATTTTTTTTAAAATGAACTGAAGTTCTTAGTCATTGTCACTACGAATCGTTACGTGGAGACACCTGAATTGAACAATTTTTCACACGTTCAAGAAACCTGATTTTAACAGGATGGAGCGACAGCACACACTGCACGGCAATCATTGGAGGTTGTGCGAGAATTGTTCGGTAGCCTGTGATCTCAAGATTCAGCAATGTTCCATGACCTCCTAGATTGCCAGATTTGTCCGTTTGTGATTTTTTCTTGTCGGGCTATCTCAAGAGTAAAGTGTACACAACACGACCAAGAACTCTGGATGAGTTAAAACAGAGAAATCAGGAAGAAATTCACAGAATTCCAGCTGAGATGTTGCATCGGTCAATGAGGAATCTCAACAGCAGATTTCAAGAATGCTTTCGTACAGGAGGACGCTATATACTGGACATAATTTTTAAAAAATGAAAATTCCATTATTGTTTCTTAAATAGCATACTTTAAAGTTTCAATTACTTTGAATAAAATATATTTCTTCCATCATTCTTGGTTTTATTCGATTGTTAAAAGTTCCCGTTTTTTTGGGTCACGCTGTAATTGAGAATAGGTTTGCACGAGTATGATTGGGAGATTGGACATTTTTAAGAACGTAGAAAATCTATTTAATTGATGCCGTTCCCAGGTACATTCTGATGCTGTGATCGTAGTGAGTGGTAAGGGTGAATCCCGTAACACTATGGAATTATAAAATATATTTTTATAGTAAAAAATATCAGGTATGCATTTTCTATAAGAAAATTAACGACAATACATTTTTATAGGAGAATTACTACCAACAAATGTTATTAGAAATGACGAACAATGTCGACCAATATATTATATCACTAGACGAAGAGAAAACTGTGTTCAAAATATTTAACAATCGGAATTAAATCACTAACAGAGAATGATATACTGTAAAACAAAATCAACCAACTCAACAACCAACATGAATTAATTTTTTCAGGACATTAATACCACAGGTGGTGCAGTGGAGATAGGCCCAGAACGAAAAATCGGGGAGCCGAGTTCGAAATCCATTTGAATTCATTGCATTCGCTTATGCAGAAATACCCTTGGAAAACGTATTAATCCGCCTCTTCCTTCTAGTTATGATTTAAATAACGTGACAGATTGGGTTCTATAGCCTTGGCCGGCAACCAATCTACCGCAGAAAGTAATGGCAACCTGCTGCGGGATAATATTCTGCTCGGTCAATCATGTCTCTTTGGAGACATAATCGCCTAAGCGTGTATCACGTATGGCACTTAACTGAATCTCCGACAGTTTCTTAAATGAAACTATATTCCAAAATATAACTGAAATATAAATCACGTATCACTGCCTCGCGTAATTATGTTCACACAAACGTGTATATTCAATAAAGCTGAGCATCATCTACCATGTAATCTATTGTGAAAGCAGAATAACATATATAATATTTTTATTATTTCAAAGTTCACAGGGAAATAAAATTTCGGTATTAAATGGCCCACAGTATTGGATATGCTATGAAAAAAAAAGGAAATCAATCATACTAACATTGTCGTCTTCTGATCGATACATTTTTCAAGTTATTTAGGTTTAATTGTTTGTAACAGTTAAGTACTATTTTCTTCTCATGTAACACGATTTTCCTGTTTCTTAATATATTACTTAGCTTTTGGAAGGTATTTCCAGTATTCACTGCCATATAAGTGAAATGAGATTACAAAACAGTTTTGTTCTATTTTCTTTGTTCTCAAGAAAACTTTTCTGTTTCATAATACTTTGATTAGCTTTTGGAGGTATCCTCAGCTTTTACGGTCATGTAAGAGATCTGATATTACATAATCGTTAAATACTTCTTAATTTGTTTTTAAAGAGATTTTGCTGTTACTTAATCCTTTGCTTAGCATTTGAAAGAATTCTCGTGCTTTCACAGTTATAAAATAGTTTGATATTGCGAAAAAGTTAAGTATTTTACTTTGTTCCTAACGAGATTTTTCTGTGTTGAATACTTTGGCTTTTAAAAATCATCTCCAGCATTCACTGACATATAAAAGGACTGATATTACATAAAAATTCAGTACACCTTTTTCTTTTGTTTCTAATGAGATTTTTCAGTATCTTAATATTTTGCTTAGGTTTGAAAGGCATCTACAGAATTCAAAATTATTTAGAAAGTAACATACTGCGTAACATTTCAGTATACTTTGTTTTGTTTCTAGTGAGTTTATACTATGGTACTTTTCTTATCATTTGGAAGGCATACCTGCATTTACACAGACTAATATTACATAAAAGATCTCTTTAGGATGTTTTTTCCACCTGAATCCATCCTGCATATATACAAGTCAACCATCCGTCCGTGCATGGAGTACTGCTGCCATTTATGGTCAGGTGCCCCTACCGTTCTCCTCAGTGTTCTTGACAAGCTCCAAAGGAGAGTCTGTAATGTGATAGGTACTGATCTGGCGACTCGACTGCAGCCACTTTCCCATCGTCGAAATGTGGCCTCCCTCTGTCTCTTCTATAAATACTTTCATGGCTTCTACTCGGATGAGCTTAAGTCACTGATGCCTCCTCAACAGGTGTTTACCCGTGCAACCAGACTGGCAACTGGGTCCCACCCATTCACAGTCAGGTTAGCCAAATGCAGACGACAATTCTACTCCTGCAGCTTCCTCTCTCGCACTTCCCGCCTGTGGAACTCACTCCCGTATTCTTGCTTTCCTGACGGCTACAACCTCCAGAAATTTAAACGCAAAGTTAATACTCATTTACTAACCACTGGCCTCTAGCTCTCTCCCCTCCCCTGTATAACCTTCCCTTTCTCTCCACCTATGTATCTGTCATCGCACCTGCTTTCTCAGCTTTCTATTGTTCCTTTCTAACTAGCTTGTACTCCTCACTCTTTTCTAATTAATCTTTTTACATTTATGTAACCCCCTGCACATCAGTGGCGTTTCTGCCTTGCTCGGGGTGAAATGATTAAAAAAAAATATTTTCCTGCTTCTTAATATTTACTTAGATTTAAGAATGCATTGCAAACGTTCACTGCCATATAGTAGAAATTATATTACATAAGAAATAAGTGCTTTATATTTTGTTTCTAAAGAGATGTTTCTGTTTCTTGATACTTTGATAAGTATTTGGAAAAAAAGCCTGCCGCATTCAGAGCCACTGAAGCACTGATGATAGAAGCACTGATGATATTACATTTGAGTTCTTTTTTCTGTTTCTTGCTTTATATTTGGCTTAGATTTAGAAAGCCTCACCCGCATTCTCTGCCATCTTAATGAACTCATATCACATTAGAGTTCAATAAATATGTCTTTGTATCTAACGATATTTTCCTGTTTCTTAATACTTTGCTCAGATTTTGAAAGCAATCACTACCACATAGGTGGAATGATATTATATAACATTTCAGAATAATTTTTTTTGCTTCGAAGAAGATTTTCTTGTTTCGTAATAATTTGTTTTCATTTTGAAAGACATTTCAAGAAATCACTGCCATATTGGAGGACTGATATTACATAAGTGCTAAGTACTCTTATTTTGTTTCTAACTGCTTTTAATACTCTGCTTAGCTGTTGGGCGGCATCTCCAGCATTTGCTCCCATATAGAAAAACGAAAAGATTCTATACTCGTTACTAAGTTTCTAACTAAATTTTCTTTTTTCATTTTATTCTTTATTTTACTTAGCTTTTGGAAGGCACCTTGCCCATTCCCAGCCAGATAGGAGGACTGATATTACATTAGAGTTAAGTAGTCTTTTCTTTGATTCTACTATTATTTTTCTGTTTCTTAATACTTAGTTAAGTTTTTGAACGGCAGCTCGAAAATTCACTGCCATATAGAAAAACGGATATTGTATAAAACTGCAATCAATATATTTTTTAATAGTTTGCTTAGCTTCTAAAAGCCATCTCCAATGTATAGATAGACTAATATTACATAATATTTAAGTACACTTTTGCTTGTTTCTAATGATATTTTTCTATATCTCAACAATAAAGGTATTATTGAATGGACATGCCTCCCTATACTATCATAAGAACACAGGTGTCTCTCAAGGCTCTATTCTACGTCCTACACTTATCCTGATCTTCATTAACGAACTCCTCGATGTAATAAGATCCCAAGTAGGCATATACGCTGACGACATGGCGGCTTACTCGCGCCTCGATCAAAAACTGCCAAGGCTGACAAAGCAAACCTCGCCGCTGAGCTTGAAAACGACTTCCAATCCGTGGTGGACTGGGGTAAGAAATGACTCGTGAATTTAAATGCTTCCAAAATGAAGCTGCCAACTATTAACCATCAGAAACAATCGCTTCTACCCCCTACCCATTAGCATGGATCAGGCTAGTCTCCCTAAAAACATAACAATGCGTCTCCTCTGGTTAACTCTTACAACAGACCTGAAGTGGAATGACTATATAGAGTCCATAGCTAAATCCGCTGCTAAGAAAGTCAATTCTCTGTGTAAGGCCAGGAAGTTTTTTTCCGTCTGAGACTGTGGCACCTTATGCCCGGGGCTGGCTCGTTAATAGTGACGCTCGTTCTCGTCGACGGTTGTGACGGCACCAGTTGTGACACTGCTACCCGGCTGGGCTGTTGGTTCGGTCGCTGTTGCTGGTCGTGATGATGTCGTCACAAAAGCTGGTTTTCAGGACGTCTATTGCAATAACGGGCACTACCCCACGTTGTGAATTGATCTCAGAAAGCCGGGTTGTGGAATTTTAGTAGCCGACTTTCTATCAGAACCAGTCCAGACACTGGTGTACACTTGTGGTTAAAAATAAACACGGCATCAAAAAAAAAAAAATCTAATTAATGAAATAAATGAATAAGGTCGAACACGCCTGGAGAGTTACGAAAAATGTTTTTCTATAAAAGAAAAACAATTAGTAGTCACAGGAGCAGATAATACAGTCGTCAGATTGAAAACACAGCCGTCGGAATGCCAGTTTACAACGGAGAGAGAGAGAGAGTCCGTTCAAAAATATCAGAGCTTTCAATCCTTAAATGAAAATGTCTTTTCTAAGTTTCGTTAAAATAAACAGAGCTCTTTTTTTTCCCCCATAAGCGTTTCACCCCGAGCAAGGCATGTCACTGCCACTACTGTGCAGGGGGCTACGTAGAGTGGAGAAAGGCTGATTAAATATAGGAAATGACAGAGGGTGGGTGATAGGCGGGTAAGGATACCGAGAATGAGGGTTGGGTAGATGAGAGTGTTGTGAGAATATTTGGGAGTTAGTGTGATAGGAGGTGTCTATTGACCCTACATTTAAACACCTGGAGATTGTAACTGTCGGGAAAGCAGACTTGTGGAAGGGAGTTCCAACGGCGGGAAGCGCGAGAAAAGAAACTCTAAAGTCTTTTCACGTATTCATTAAATTTTCATTAAAGTCTTTTCACATATTCTCTATAATCAGTGCTGTCAATTCCCTATGCAACTTCTAAAATAACAAAGTCCTTTCGTGTCCTTATCGGAGTTTAACGGAGTGTACCGAAATAGAGCAAACGAGGAATCCGAATTTTCGATTCTCCCATGATTAAAAAAAACAATAATGTTCTTTCGGGATTCCTATCGGAGGCGCATTATTCAACATTAACCCATTAAGTTAATCGGCGGCAGGCTTCGTTCGATATTAACTCTTTAAGTTAATCAGCGGCAGGCTTCATTCGACATGAACTTTTTAGCCATCAATTCTATGGTGGGCGACCAGCCATGGGTCATGTTTCCCCGGTTGGGAACTTTTTTCCACAGTCGCTACATTTCGACTGATAGCTACTCAACTAAACTCTAAACTCTAAAACTGAAAAAAACTGATTTTTCTCGCCGAGTCCGGATTTTTGTAACCATCCCCAGTCCTCTCGTGGGGATTAAGCCGACTCAAAGCTTTTGACCAATGAGATTTTTTTCCACCCACTCGATTTCCCGGAGAAGGTATCTACTTTCTTTCGATTAGATTTTTAAATTCCCACAATTTCTGTTCTCAGGGAACATCTGTTGAGGGATCTAACCTTACTTGACCTCATCAAATAATCCTGACATTTTATAATGACTGCGATCATTTCGTCAAATTTCCACCTAGCCCAAAATAATGCGTATCGTATATGAAAAATAAAGAAAACTACAATGAAAAAGAAAGAAAATTATATTTCTCTCCTTCCCTCAAATTGTCAGCTCATTTATCTATTTCCCGGATTTTACAAGTACATGATAGTATTAAAATAGCTAATTGTTCTATTCCCCGGATTTTACAAGTATACGATAGTATTAAAATATTTTTTACATAAGCCCACATCGCGAATTACAATAAAGAACAACCAATAATACTACTAATATTACTTTCTTTCTCTCCGCTGTTTTAAAACCAAACAAAAGAAAGTATACCCGCAGGAGATAGTGTCACAAGACCATCCTGCACATATATAAACCTACCATCCACCTTTGCATTGAATACTGCTGTCATATTTGGTCGGTTGCCCTTGCTATCCACTTAGCTCTCTGGTGGCCCCTATATATGAATTTACTCGAGTCACAAGATTAGCAACTAGGCCCCGCCCTTTTACTGTGAAACCAATAAAATGTAAACGCAAATTCTACTTCGTCAGTTTCATTTCTCGCACTTCCCGCCTGTGGAAACCCTTTCCGTTTACTTGCTTCTCCGACATCTGCAATCTCCAATAATTTAAATGTAAAGTCAATAGACATCTCCTATCTCACTAACCTGCATCCTCTCCCTCATGCTCCTTTCTCCGTCCACTCCACTCTCATCTGTATTCTCATCCTTCTCTTAACCAATTCCTGACACCTTACACCTGTCACTCTTTCTCATAACTTTCTTCCTATGTAAACGACTGCGCACCAGTGGCAGTAAACTGCCTTGCTTGGGGCGATATGATTACAAAAAAAAAACTGTGCTTAGAAATTTATTGTAAGCCCCGATTATGAAGAAAAGTTCAGGATAAGTGTCTTCATTTCAAACACGTTTTTCATATTTCTACTTACTTTGCTTATATTTGGGCAGGTATCTCCAGCATTCATTGCAAGTTAGTCTGACTGATATTACATAACATTAAAGTATCTATTTTCTTTGTTTGAAACGATATTTGCCTATTCCTTAACATTTTGCTTCGCTATTAGAAGACATCTTGAGAATTCAATGCTATGTAGGAGGACGGATATTATACAAAAGTACAGAAAATTTAATTTGTTTTTTCTTTTTTAATACTTTGCTTAGCATTTAGAAGATATTATTCTCATTTATTGCCATATAGAAGGCATGATATAACATTAGAATTCACTAATCTTTTCTTTGTTTCTCAAAACATATTCCTATTTTTTAATAGACTGATTAGATTTTTAAATACACCTTCTGCTTTCACTACCGTTTATAATAATCGATAAGACATTAGAGTTCAGTACACATTTCTTTGTTTCCAATGTAATTTTCCTGTTTCTTAATATTTTGCTTAGCTTTTGGAAGGCGCCTCCAGCATTCACACACATATATCTAGACTGAAATTACTTAAAAGTTCAGAACTCATTTCTTTAATTCTAAATTTTACTCTTTCTTAATATTTTGCTTAGCTTTTAGAAGGCGTCTCCAGAATTCACTGTCATATAAGAAAACTGATTTTATATAATAGTTGGTAATCTGTTCGTTCTTTTTTATCAGATTTTCCTATTTCTCAATAGCTTGCTTAGATTTTAGAAGGTATTTCCAGTATACACTATCATATAGGAGGACTGATATTTCATAACAGTTAAGTAATCGTTTTTTTTTTGTTTGTTTGTAACTGAATTTTCTTGTTTCTTAATACTTTGCTTAGCTTTGGGAAGGCTTCTCCAGTATTCACTGTCGTACAGGTGAGCTGCTATTACATAGCATTTTAGTTATCTTTTTTTGTTTTTACCGCGATTTTCCTGTTTTGTAATACTTTTTTTTGATTTTGGATGTCCTCTCTAATATTCCTTGTTATACAGTACGGCCAATATTAATAAGAGCTCAGAACCCTTTACGATGTTTCTAAAGAATGTTATGTTTTTGAATACTTTGCTGAGAATTTGAATGCCAACTCCAACATTTATTGCAATATAGAAAGAATCATAGTACATAACATTTCAGTACTCTTTTTTTTTCTTTCTATCCAGATTTTCCTTCTTCTTTATACTGTGTTTGGTTTCGGAAGATATCACCTGCATTAATCCCTCTTTTATTTCAATTTCTGTGTGGCGTGGATGCATTTATAAATTCTATCAAGAAGTTATTTCCAAAATCTTCTCTTATTAATTAACGGCTTTTTAATGCTTCCAAAACGAAGCTGCTATCTATTAACCATCACAGACAATCACTCCTACCCACCATTAGCATAGATCAGGCTAGTCTCACTGAAAGCAACACACTGCGCCTTCTCGAGTTAAGACTCAACGCATACCTCAAACGAAATGACTATATAGAATCCACAGCTAAATCCGCTAGGGCCAGGAAGTTTTTTTCCTGTCTGAAACAATCCTGCACAGATACAAATCTACCTTCCGCTCGTGCATTGAATACTGCCGCCATATCTGGTCTGGTGCCCCTGCTATCCACCTAGGGGTCCTTGGCAAAATCCAACGTAGAATCTGTCATGTGATAGATCCCGACTTGGCTGCTCGGATACAGTGACTTTCTCACCGGCGCAGTGTCGCTTCCCTGTGTCACATCTACAAATACTTTCACGGCTTCTACTCCGATGAACTTAGCTCACCTCTATATGAATTTACTCGAGTCGCAAGATTAGCAACTAGGTCCCACCGTTTTATTGTAAAACCAATAAAATATAAACGAAAATTCTACCCCACCAGTTTCTTTTCTCGCACTTCCCGCCTGTGGAATTCCCTTCCGTTGACTTGTTTCCCCGCCAGTTACAATCTCCAAGAATTTAAATGTAAAGTCAATAGTCATCTACTATCTCACTAACCTGCATCCTCTTTCTCCTTTATCCGTCCACTCTACTCTCATCAGTATTTTCATCTTTCTCTTACCCACTTCCTGACCCCCCCCTATAACCTATCACTCTTTCTCATAAATTTCCTCCTATGTAACCCCCTGCTAAATAGTGGCTGTAAAATGCCTTGCTTGGGGCGATATGATTACAAAAAAAAAAAAAAAAAGAATAGATATAGGATTTTTTAAGTAACAGCGATGTACTTCTACAAAAGGAAGCTGAGAATTACCTTAGACGATATATGTTAGCAACGAAGAAGTTTTCACGAAATTTGAACAATAACATTTATACCTAGAAGAAGAAAAGCCTATATAAGACTACTGGACCGTATGAGAAAAAAAAACGCACTTGTAATGTGATATTCACACGACATCTAAAAGCAATTAACATGAAAAATAATTGGAGAAAAATCGATGGAAACTACGCCATAGTGAGGTGAATGTGACTGAAGACGAGATACCAGGTGAAGACCGAGAATATTACAGATCCTTTCTTAGATTATTTCTAGAATCTAAATATATATAGCCGGAGCTATAAGACTCTGTAATAACAATAGTTATCTCAAAATATAAATGGTTCAGCCAAACAAAAAAATAAAAGAAGACGGTCTGGAAGAAAGCTTATAGTGACAGTTTTCTGAGACACCTGGGGGAATTTTTTTACTTGAAATTTTAAATTTCAGATTGAAAAAGACATTATTTAATTGCGAAAATGTTCTGAGTTTATTCAGAAACTTATTAAAAAAACGACAAAAAATGCAGTATTTGTCTATATTTCCGAGATAAGGTAGTATTTACAGTATTTACATTATTCTGACTATTGTCATCATCTTTGTTGCCATTTGTAAGACGTCTCGGCTGTTGTACACTCTGGCCTTCTCCAGGTGCTAGAAATTTCGGACCGAACCCTTTATTACAATCACTGGGGTATATTAACTTTATTCCTTATGTAGAAGTGCTTCCTTTGGTAGACATGAGTTATCTCCCTCTAACTCTGTAAGCCACATGTTTACCACTGTTGTAGCCTGGTATTGAACTCACAAGTCTTTGGGTCCTTAAGGACACATGGCCCAGTGGATATAAATGTTGGTTAGTTCCTTTGACGTGAGCCAAAGAGTTGTGAGCTCAATACCGAATTATGTAAATACTGTAACATTGGAGATATTTACCTACTATTTTTTCTCTTCTTCCGGTAAACTTGTATATTGGGAGTTGTATTTTGGCTTTTTTCACTTTCTGCCTGAAGATACCTCACGGTAGAAACCCGGGTAGCCTTGATTAAAAACTTTATTTGTTAAGTACACTGACGCCATTTCGGTCGGGTTTCAATCCTGGGTAAAAAAGCAATCGGAGTCTAACCGTACTGATGAGCTGTGATACGGCGAAACAGATCTGTCTGCGGATGACAATATATATATATATATATATAAAGTAAAATAAATTTTCAAAATTTAAAAATGTTGAATGAACATTTCGACATAAAATCCCTAAGTGAGATTCTACATCTCCTCAGCAACGTCCATCTCTTCAAAATGGAAATAAAAATAAGAATACAATGAAAGAGAAAAAAAGGTAAAAAAATAAAAATAAAAATAAAAAAATAAAAAAAGACAGTTAAGATTAAAGAAATATTTTTTCTACCTTTTTTCTTCTCTCCTTTTATTCTTATTTTTATTTCCATTTTGAAGAGATGGACGTTGCTGAGGAGATGTAGAATCTCTCTTAGGGATTTTATGTCGAAATGTTCATTCAACATTTTTGAATTTTGAAAATTTATTTTACTTTATATTAACTCTGTAATTTTAATTACATTGAGCTCTCCTCCTGTATCTTTTTTTTTTATTTTGGATTAAAGTATTTTAATAATTCGTTTTGGATTAAAGTATTTTAATATATATATATATATATATATATATATATATATATATATATATATATATATATATATGCGTTATTATAACAAAAAGCATACATATATTCTTCACTACTCCACAGTATAATTATCCCAAAAAATAAAATAATGCACCGTTAAAGAGCAATCACGTGGCAATATCTTTAGTAACTTTAAAGTTTAATAACTGGGACTAAATAGAATAAACTTAACCGACGCTGCCTCACTATCATTTCTCTAATCAACTGAGCTGACGCTGCCTCGCTATTGTCTCTACCTCTTTGAGCGTGAAAAGAATGATATATATATATTTAGGTACCCCCACTCATTTTCGATATTTAAATTTTAAATTGAATTTTTAAAAATATTCTTTTTTAAAGTAGTATTTATTTTTTTATTGAAACCTAAATGATTAAATTTACTATTTCTAGAAAACAAAATACTCTAGTGTATATTTTAATCATAAATTATATTGATTGCAGTCTAAAATGTTTCATTTTTTTATCTTTCAATTTTCGCCATTTATAAACGATCGACATATTTGTAAATAAGTGTTAATTATCGGTTTTAAAAATCTTGCAAAAATATAATATACATCTGTCACACATTATTTTTTAAAAATTAACAAATTTATGTTAAATTAATATAATTTACACAGATATTACTTATTTATAGCATAACATTCAGAATAAAACTGTTTCTTAATCACAGAGTTATAATTTTTAACCTGTCCTCTGTATACCAAATGTGTTGACAGGTTGTTAGATAAGATAAATATGTCGATCACAAGTGACAATAATTGTACAATTTTTTCGGATATGGGGAGGAAACTCTGAATAACGCGATCTTTTAATTTACACATAGAAATTACCATATAAAAAAATCTTCACATTCAGAAAAAAATATTAAAAATTATTTTAAAAGGAGGGAGACAGAACTATTTGTAATAAACTTTTTATTTTCGATTACTAAATATAATCTTCACTTAATAAGTTTTTAAACTACCTACAACAAATCTTTCTTTGAAGTATTTTTAAAAAAATTGAAACTTTATAAATTATTTTATTTAAAAAAAATGAAAAAAATCTTTTAAAATGTCATTAGTAATAAAAAATGTTTTTCTTCAAACTATTATGTCCTTAAACTTTATTATTTATTCAGTCAATGAAAAGCTTATCAAAGTAAATAATGTCATAGTTATATTGCATTTTTTAATTTTACAATTGGAAGCAGATTTTCGGAAATAGAGGCAAATTTTTTCCAAGAAAATTGACGATTTGCATTTTCTAATGTGCCTTGAGTTTAACTAGTACAACCATTTATCGCAACAAAGTTGAATTTCTTAAAATTTCATGAATTCACGTAGAGAAGGGGTAAAAGATGTAAACAAAACTACAAATAATTTTTTAAAACAATAATTTAAAAATAATTTAATTCATTAGTGAATAAGTCCTTAAAGTTGCACTAAAATCCGACAATTATTTGATTTTTGCAAGAATTTCCAATTAATGTGTTTGTCACCAGAAAAATACAGTGTTATGTAATATTATGTTTTCCATTGTAAACTCTTGTAACGATTTGGTTACCCGCTATAATCTGCAGTAAATATAATATATATATTTACAAAGCAAAACTACATGACTTAAATGGTCCAAACAAAATATATTTGGGTTCAACCAAAGGCACTTTTAAGACAAGATGGTTCAATCACAAGCCTACATTTAAAATAGAAAACTTAAAAATTGTACAAAATGAAAACTGAAATTAAAATATGGAAAAGACCCAGACATATAGTGAAAACAGCCAAATCTTACAACGGTAGCAAAATATGTACGCTGTACCAGGAAAAAAGTTAGCGATTATGCTATTCCCAAACAAAAATGAATTATTGAATGAAAGAACACAAAATATGATTAAGTGTAACCATACCAAAAAATACCTATTAGGTTCATACAACCATAGATGAAGACGTTTTAATTTCTTGTAGTTGTTACAAATTGCGCGTTCAAAAATTCCTCGTCACGTGAGAGTTAAAAAAAACCACCTTGAGTGTTCTTAAAACAACTGTATACGGTCAAACCAGTTTTTGCAAATCACTTGAAGACACAACATGGGAGAAACCTATGCCGCGTAATAACTCGTTTACAAATGAAGAATATATATATATATATATATATATATATATATATATATACATATATATATATATATATATATATATTGGTTTATCGAATATGAGTGTTTCAATAGCATTAACAGATAAATTACACCTTTAAATATGTTTGTCCTTGAAATGTTTAATATACTATAATGTAATTGTCATCTTTGATAATAGCTTATGGCAAACCGAAAGCTTAGATAGGATTAAAAAATAGGTATCAATATTGCAATTTTCTTTCTTCTTTTAATGATAATGCTAATAACCTTATCAGTCGATATGAAAAGATTTACACAAAATAAATAGACAATCTTGTCTATATTATGTAATGAAACATGCATATATAGATATGTATAAGAGTTATGTCTTTTGTGTAACCCTATGTTACTGTGTCATAACTTTTGTCCAATAATAATGAAAATATCATCGATTCATTTTAGTTTTCGGAAAGGGTCGACCAGAAACTGAAAATCTGATCTTACATAAACGCAGTAAGTGTAAAAGTTCGAAATATTTAAAAGGTTTTATATTTTAATATTTTTAATGATGCATTTGGATATTACTTATATATTTTAATGCATTCAACAAGTTATTGCTATAGCATAACATGCAAGAATAAAAAAAAGTAAGGCTATGATATTATGTATTTACAAATAAATACATTATATAATTGTCTTACTGTACTTATGTAAAATTTTAGAAATTTCGTGTTGGGGTGAAAATTGTTTTAAAAAACAAAGTTAAACCATTCTTCATTATCCTTTAACAAAAGTCCACAGAATTATATTATAGGAAAACTAAAGGAAAACTAAAACTAAAAATGAAATGTGTAATACTAATTCCAGGTCAAGTGTTTTTTTTTCTTTTCTTTTTTCTCATATTAGGGAACAGAAAATTGTCAAGTGGGGTTAAATCAGGAGAATCGATCTGCTTCAAACAAGATCAGATTTTCACATAATGTGATAAGCCTGGTGCGATTTTGATCACGTAATATCAGAAGACATTTAACATTTAGAGCAGAAGCCTTCGTCTTAAGTTCATTGTAAAGAACATTTTTAATACTCTCACGAGATATATTAATAACATTCTTCATCTTCATATGCCTTGTCTCTTCAGGACGTTGGCTATTATGGACTTTCAGTTGCCTCTGTCTCTTGTCGCTATTAATATTATCCTCTTAGTATCTCTCTCGAACCCCGATCTGTCATCCATTTGATTAAGCCTGTCAAATATGCCAGGCGTTGCTTTCCCTTCTCTCTTATCCTTTATCATTCCTGTGAGTATCAGATTCTCCAGACACTTCTTCCTCATTACGAGTCCCAGGAATTTTTTCTGTCTCATCCAGGTGCTATGTATGAGTATTCTTCTCGTTTGTATCCAATCCAACACCTCGTCATTGCTCACGTGTTTGATCTATGATATCCTCAGTACCTTTTTGTAGAACCGGATTTCTGCTGCTTCGAGTCTCTCCTTCATCCTTGAAGAGATCGTCCAGCATTCACTGTCATACAGACGGAAAGATATGACATAGCCGTCCAGCACTCTCTTCTGTGTTTTTAATGGCTATTTGATTTATACTCGATCGCTTGTCATCTATCTACATGCCGTGAATAGAATCATTGTTTTATATCGAGGTATCAGGAACAGTGTCATTTAGTTTGGGGGTTATCTCACTTCTCCTCATAAAACTGTAACCTTATTCCCTAATATAGAAACTGCAGGTCAGCATGAACGCCCTTGTGATGTAGACCATTTTCTGCTACAATTAGAAAAAAAGAAAACTGTTTTGCTTTGCTTCTAAAAAAGGGGGCTTTTAGCTTTAAGTACATCTGGTTCAAGGCATCGGCATGAACTTATTGTGAATCATTACTGGAACTTCGAAATAGTTATCTCTCTCTCTCTCAAAGTCAAAAGTTTCTTTCTTTCTCTTTCTCTCTCTCTCTCTCTCTCTCTCTCTTATATCTCTCTCTTTCTGAGTTGACAATTAGTTTATGAAATCATTTGGTCTGAAGATAGCAATGAAACGTGAAACTGACAATAGGCACATATGCAGTGTTGATTCCTATGTCCAAACAAACTATATCTACCGACGCCGTACCTCTTATATTGACCACACTTTCCCTATTACTGTAACTTTTATATTCTATATATATTTACTAGCTAACCGATGAATTTGGGAGGGCCCAACTCATTATATTCTGGCATTTATATAATAGCATAACTGATGCATTATATCGCGATACTTAATTCCATCCATTTGCAAGAATAAAAGTGTGTGAATGTTTACGTGTATGAGTATGTGCATCACTGACGATCTCTCTGCATATGTTTATGTGCATTGTGTAGTTGCGATAACAGTGCGTTTATGTTTATGCAGGTGAATCTGGACCAATGATTATGTGCATGCGCATATGTTTCTGCTTCTGTAGGGGATTAATGATTGCATGTGAATGTACGTCATTAACTGTGTGTTTGTGTATGTGTACTCATTTCAATGATTGTGTTTGTCTTATGTATGCATCAATGATTGTGTGTTTATGGATGTGTATGTGAATGTGTATCAATGACTGCATGTTTATATATGAGTTTCTTACAGAAATTGACGAAGATTAACGAAATGGTTCTAAACAAACCGACAATTTGAAATTATTTGTTTCAACATTATTTTTGATCGATACTCGTATTTAACTAGATATTATGTTTATAATCAAACAGTATTATATATTTATTTCTTGATTATTTACGATAAATTTTTGTTACGAAAATGTGTCGAACCTGCGACCCCTATCCATATAAGAGAAGCCATCATTTGATCTGACGCGTCTTAAACCTCTCAACCACGAATAACCAACAGTCTGAACAAAGTCAAATCAATATGGATAGGAATCGCAGGTTCGAATTCGGCTGAATGACACACATTTTCGTAAGAAAACTTTATCATAAATAATCAGGCCGGTAGAAATAAATATATAATACTGTTTGATTATAAACAGAATATCTACTTAAATAGGAGTATCGATCAAAAATAATGTTCAAACAAATCATTTTAAATTGTCGTTTGTTTATAGCCAGTGTTGTTAATCTTCGTCAATTTCCGTAAAATATTTACATTTGTTGACATTACGATACATTTCAGAGCAGAGATGGTTATTACGATGAATGAAAAATTGTGTTAGGCTTAATTTGACTTTGTTTAGACTGATCGTTATTCGTGGTCGAGATGTCTAAGACGCGCAAGATGTGGGGTCGCAGGTTCGAATCCTGCCGCATGACACACATTTTCGTAACAAAAATTTATCGTAAATAATCAGGTAAGTAGAAATAAATATATAATACTGTTTGATTATAAACAGAATATCTACTTAAATACGAGTATCGATCAAAATAATCTTTAAACAAATCATTTCATGTGAGTATGTGCATCAATTACTGTGTTTTAGTATGTGTATTTGTATGTGCACCAATGACTGTGTTTATATACATTTATGTATATGTGCATAAAAAACAGCGTTTATGTATCTCTGTTTACATCAATGACTGTGTTCGTGCTTTAATGGGGGTTTATGTTTTTCTATGTGTCTGTGTATCAACGACTGTTAGTTTGAGATTGTATATATGTACGCATATGCGCATCAATTATTTGGGTGTCTGTGTATTTGCTGGTGAATGTGCATCAATGATTGTGTGTTTGTTTATGTGTATAATTACGGTGTGTTTGTGTATGTGTATTTGTATGCGCACCAGAAACAACGTGTTTGTATGGCTGTATTAGTATGGGTATGTGCATTAAAGACAGAATAGTTTACGTGAGTGTGTTTTTGTATGTGTTTATGGTCAATGACTGTGATTCTGTTGGAAAATGTGTATGTGCGTCAATGATTGTGTTTTTGTGTATGTGTATATTTAAGTGGATCAATGACAGTGTGTTTTTTTGCGTGTGTGTATGAGCACCAATGACAGTATGTTTGTGTATGTTGTCATTGTAAGCACATAAAAGACTGCGTGTATATTTGTATTTGTGTATATGAATATGTATGTGCATGGGTATCAATGACTGAGTGTTTTTCTCAGTGTATGTGTATGTTCATCAATGTCTGCATGTTTGTGTATGAGAATGTGCATCAACGTCTGCGTTTTTATGTATGTGCTTGTGGATCAATCACTCTACTTTTGTTAGAAAATGTGTACGTTCATCAAAGAATATGTTTGGCCATTGATAAAAGACGAAGTGAATTTGTTTGTGCATCAATGACTGAGTGTTTGCATAAGTGTATGTTCATCAATTACTGGGTGTTTGTTTTTCTCTATATGCACCCATCAATGTGGGTATCTATTTGTGGATGCTCCTCAATGTCTGTAAGAATGTTCATTGAAATCAATGACTGGTTGTGTAAAAGAATTTACTTTAATAACAGTGTGCTTGTGTTTGTGTATGTGCATGTGTAACAATGGTTGTGGTTTTACGTATGCGTATAAACAAATGTGTGTTAGCGTTTGTGTATTTGTGCATCAGTAACTAATTCATGTATGTGTATGAATGACTGTGTGTTTGTTTAAGTTTATATACATAAGTGACTGTGTATTTATGTTTGTGTATGTGAATGTGAATCAATGACTGTGTATGTGTTTGTAAATGTGTATGTGCATCAGTGATTGTGAGACTGTCTTTGTGTATGCGCTTGAATGCCTATATGTGTATGTCTATGTGCATGTGCATTAATGACAGTGTGTTTTTATGTGTGTGCGCGCGTTGTCAATAACTTTGTGTATTTATATGTGCTTGTATTTGTGTATCTTCACAAACGACACTGTGTTTTTCTATGTGCAGGAATGACTGCGTATTTGTATGTGTATCAATGACTGTGTTTGTGCTTGTGTATGTGTATGTGCATCAGTGACCGTGTTTTTGTGTTTTTGTATGTTTGTGTGTCTCTAAGACTATGTGTATCTGTATAACTGTTTGTACTTACAATTGTTTTTCCAATTCCATGTCCGCATTTCCGGTTCTTTTTTTTTTTCTGATATCTATAATTTTCCGTGAAGACAGAAAATTTTGCAAACAATTCTTTTGCTCTGTCATTAACTTCAGAGCCATTCTCTGTTTCTTTGTTTTTCTTTGGTGTGGTATTTTCTTCTCTTCTTCTTTTTATTATTATTATTATTATTATTATTATTATTATTCATAGTGTTGCGAATTATGAATTTTTCCCGTTCACATCAGATACAACAGCTTATTTTGAGTAGTAACCTGTCCATTAGTTTTGGTTTTTTGAGTTATTATTCTGATGTTTATGTCACATATGGCTAAAGAAATATGCTTACGCAGGAAAAAAAAGTCTCATGAAATACCAATATTTTACTCTTGTTTATTTTCAACACGGAAGGAAATGCATTTTCAAGCGGGTATTTTCAATATATTACCTCATTCTTAAAGATTGTTTTTAATTTTATTTTTATGGCTGTTCTGCTGCTTCTAAATGGACTTACAAGCACTGCATGAGAAAAGAAACCTAGTTACATGAGATGTTTCGAAATCTTTCTTCAATAACTGTTATTGATAGTGATTTGGTTCAGTCAGAATCAGGGTCAATTATCTCGCCAGAAACAAGCCACGATATTCACATGTTTTGGCGAGTAAACTTTCTCAAAAAGTCGAACACTTCCGAGCAGACGAAACAATCAATACAAATTTAATGCATTGCAACAATAAAAAAATAGTTATTCTATGTAACATATATTAAAATTTCTGCATAATCTTTTTTCTGTCTCAATACACTTAATTCAGTGATTAATAATAGTCACAGTATTTAATTAATAATAGTCACAGTATTTAATTAATAATAGTCACAGTATTTAATTCTGTAAACAGTTTCGTTATTCGATGTGGCACAAAAGTTTTTTTACGATCGGAAACCTTATTTATTATTAAGACTACGTTATTTTGGATATAAATACTTTTACTTCATTTTGATGTGTTTAATCTTTCTGCCCTTTTTTTTTAGGATAGAAGACCGTAATTATTAATCAACCATTGTAATTTTGATAGAAATGATTATGCTTCAATTTCTTCTGTCTATTTAAAAGCTTGTTTTACGAGATAGGAGAAATTATTTATCAATCAAACATCATATGTTTGTAGTGAATAAATTTAATTTATTTTGAGTTATATTAGTTCTATCTAGACTAAAACTACCTTTTCAGGATGGGAGGTGTTACTTAACAATCAAGTCTCGTAATTCTGAAGAGATATAAATTTGCTCCTTTTTTCCATCTATTTTAAAACTACTTTTAATAAATTGGATAACTTATTGGTCAATCAAGCCCCGTACGTTTGAAGTGAAATAAATTTGATTAATTCCCTTACCTGTTTCATTATTCTACCGAGTCTAAATCATGTTTTATACAATTAGTGATCTTACTATCTATTATTCTATCATATTTAAGTCATGGCTTATAAAATCAGAGATCTTAATTAGCAATCAACCGTCGTAATTTAAAACAAAGTTATACTGACATTATACTGAACTCGATTCAATATTATATGTTGAAAAACATTTTTAAATGGATTGAAAGCTTGCTTATCATTCATTTTGATAATATATGAAATTAAATATAATATATTCCATTTGTTACCAGCGTCATTATTAAGTCTAGTCTATATTTTATGACTGAAGGTCAGATATCGTTTATCAATAAAGTATCATAATTTTAAATAGAAACTAATTTAATTCTTTATTTTCAATTATTCCATGTGGGCTAAAAGTATTTTTGTACAACTGGAACATTTACTTATTAATAGGCTCACATTATTTTGGATAGAAATACTTTTAATTCAGTTTGATATGTTTTATTATTCCATCTGTTAAACTTTCTTTCTAAGGATGAGTTAATTACAATATGGGATACACGATTGGGCGATCATGTTCCTTTCGAGACATGACTGACGAGGCAGAAGATTTTTCCGCCGTAGGATGCTATGACTTACTGAGGTTGTCTGGTTGAAGCTATTCAACCCATAGCTAGAGACAGGAGATATAGAATCATACCTTTCCCAAGAATATTTGAGCGTAAGTGAATGAAACGAATTCGACAGGAATTCGAACTCTAATTTCTCATTCCATTACACTACATCCACAGGACAGGAAACTGTAATTATTAATCCCCCCCACCATGTAATTTTGAAGAGAAATGAATTTGTCTTAGTTTATTTTATTTATTTTAAAGCTTGTTTTATGAATTGGAGAAATCAATCAGTCCTCGGAAGATTAAAGTTAAATATATTTAATTCATTTTCATACCAGTTACATCTGTACTATTACGATTCCATCTGATTCTCGTCCTTTGTTTCTGTTCAATCTGTCCAGTGTTGATTAAAATTCAGGTCTCAATATTTTTCTTATTTCTATATATAATCGGTTGTTGTCTTTCGCCGTGGAAGTATTTTTCGATTTATTTGTTCCATATTTTAAGTATTTCTTATTTCTTTAATATCAGTGTATTGTCTTTGACTTTCATGCATCCCAGTGATGGGAATGTGTTTTCCATTATCAATTATTTTGTTATATTTATGCATGGCTGAGTTTTTTCCGTAGTAGATTGCGATTACTTTCTGCGGAAAACTTGTTCCCAACCAAGGCTATAGAAACCGGTTTGCTCTGATATTTAACCCATAGCTGGAGAGAGAAGTGAAATACCAAATGTATTTGCGCGTATGTGAATGCAACAAATTCAACTGGAATTCGAACTTGGCTCTTCGATTTCTCGTTCCGAGCTAATAGCCACTGCACCACAGCTCAACATCCGCAGAACCACACCGCACATCCGCCGATTTAGGTACGATAACGAAAAGAAAATTTACGATGAATCGATTAATAGAAAGACCTTAAAGATTGCTACATTACGGCAGTGTGAAAATGAATTAGGCCGAATTGCCATGTCGGGACTAATAACACTACGGATTCTTTACATTTTATCAAGAATATTTAAATATACAACAGAAGCAAAGGATTATATGCGGTAGCAATATTCAATGTATGGTAGAATTGTAGACATGATTATGGCAGATAGATTCTGGAGAAAATAATTATCTTGCACCCGTCACTGAACAAGCATAACTAGTAATTAGTTCAATACAATTATTTGTAATTATTTATAAACATTTCACTTCATGCCAGCAGAAAATTTTTAGAACGACATAGCGCAAGAATGTTAGCATCAGTCATGCTGATAAAAGATGATTTATCCAGTGATGTATCGTTATGGAGGCTTTAAAATTAATAAACCATTGCTTGCCCCCAAAAAACAATAGATTCTTAGCTCATTATTTTAGAACAGCTGCTAATTCGATCATATCGACCCGATTAGACTTACAACCAACAAAATTTTTAAAGTAGAATAAATTTGATAGCAATTTCATTATTACTCCTTCTCCTTGCGCTTAACTAGACTATGCATCGGATATTAGATCTAATTCCTTTTCATCTCGTATAATTCTTATTTCCCGTGTTTTTTGTTTTAATGGTGCTGGCTTTAACAATCCATTATCTAACGACGTTTTCTTTATCACTAAGTGATTGTTGAAATGATGCCTTTGTGTTTGTTTCTATATTTTAGGCCCTTTTTTATTGTGTATTAATTTTGGTCTGGAATTCCTCATAAAACAAAAAAAAAGTATTTGTTTAGCATAGAGGTGGTTTGTATTTTAGGGTTGTTAAAGGAATGTCCTGAAAGGGAAGAAACTGTCTAGTGGGAGAGAAAAAATGAACTTACACGATGTTAATGCGATCCAACAGCTTGCTCTTTAGGATAACAACGCTAACATCGGGCAGAGAAAACCGGAACAAGTGTTTCGTCTAATTTTGTACAGATTTTTACATTTTTATACATTGCTACTTTTTTCATTGTTTCTTTTTCCAGTCATTTTTTCCTCGAATTTTTGTCGATTTTGTGTATTCTTTCTTTTTTATAAGACTTAATATCTTTCTTGATATTTACAGTGCTTCAACGAGCAAGACAGGGCTTACATTGTATTCAAAATAACGTTCTTTACTAAGAATGAACAATAATAAATGTCCCCAATATATCTTACACAGGAAGCATGATGTATATAATTATATGGAGTTATACAGGGTGTCCCTAAAGTCCCAGTACCAGTACAAATATTTATTGTTCAGAAGTCGTATGACATTGGGTATTTTTTGTAAAATGTACACATGTTCACGTTTGTGGTACAGTGGATATCGGCTCGGAACGAGGAGCCTGGTTCGAATTCCAGTTGAATCCATTGTATTCACTTACGCGCAAATACCCTTGGGAAAGGTATTAATCCGTCTCTTCCTTCCAGTTATGGGTTAAATAATAGGACAGATTGGGTTCTATAGCCTTGGTCGGCAACCAGTCTACCGCAGAAAGCAATGGCAACCTACTGCCGGTAGAATCTTCTGCCCAGTCAGTCATGTCTATTTCGAGACATGATCGCCCAAGCGTGTATCACGTATGGCACTTAACTAACTAATGTTCAAGTCTTCTTTACAATTGGTCTAATAATGTTAGGACACGTATGAATGCACATTTCACTGGAAGATGGATTGATCGTGACGGACCAATCGCATAACCACCTCGCTCTCCTGATCCTACCCACTTGAATTTTTTCTTACAGGTTACGTCATCGATTGTGTCTACCAGACTCTTGCTCATGATCTTGCCACACTTTGTAGCCACATTGTTGAAGTAGTCTAAAGAATTCAGGTTGATATGCTGCAGCTCGTATGAAGGGAGATGGAATGTCTTGACATTGTGAGGGTAACTAGAGGTTCAACTAGAATGTAGTCAATGACAGCTTGAATGTAAACTTGAGGAGATATACAACATTTTACAAAATACTACAATACTCTATGCCATATGGCTTCTGAACAATAAATACTAGTACTGGGATTTTATGGACACCCCGTATTTCAAATCAATCAAATAGCATGCGTGATATGAAATTGTCTAATAATAATATCTCTTTCGATCAGTGATTGAGTAGGCAGAAGATTTTCCCGCAGTAGCTTGCTATTACTTTCTGCAATAGACTAGTTGTCAATCAAGCCTTTTGGCTCCAGTCTGTTTGCTATTTAACCTTTAGCTGGAGAGGAAGTAGAGACTACTCAGAAGTATTTGCACTTAAATGATTGTAATGAACCCAATAAGAATTCGAACTCAGCATTTTGAGTTCTGATTCTGAGAATATTGCACCACATTGCACATCTAGCACCACACCGCGCATAGCTTAATACAATCAAAGTCAAATAAAAGTATGAACATAGTTTTTTAAGATCGAATGTCTGAAAATCAGCCTCCTATATACTCTTTTCTGAAATTGAACTATAAAAGTTTTCACTGATAACGAGTACACGGTATACTCGTAGTGAACTTCAATTTCTTTTTTATGCTGTTTCCCTTTAAGATGAAAATAGTCATGGCTCTCCAAAACTTTCTATCCTTTTCTATTTTTTAGCGGATATTCTCTTTTTGCTTACCCTCTTGTTACCTGTTGCATCCAATATACGCCCCATACTGCTGACTGCTAATGTAATGTGAGAGAGAACTGGAAGAAATATTCATTCAACCATTTTATTTTCCCCGTTATGGGAATGATTATATCCGTGATATAATAATACCGTAATTCATGGACAAAAAGGAAAAGCCGAAAAGAAAAGGAATAACAAACATTTTTGGTTGCATAGAGACTTTTAAACGACTAACATATACACAAATCTCTCACTCTCTCACACTTACTCTCTCTCACTATATATATATATATATGCGTGTGTGTGTGTGTGTGTGTGTGTGTGTGTGTGTGTGTGTGTGTGTTCTACGCAGAGAATAATATATTAAGTATATCTTTGCAGCAAGGCAGAATATAAGGAGAAAGAAAAGGAATGCGTTTACATATAGCATTCCTGTGTACTGAAGATGCCATGTTTAGGAGGTCATATTCAAACGGGTCAGGCGAGGACATATTCCACAGCGTATCTTGGATTTTCCGAAATGAAGACTGCTAACTGGAATTTTTTTTATATCCAGGAAAAATTTATTCCCAAAGGGAAACCGTGCTTGGGGTTGTAAACTGTTGCATTTGGCAGCCCGGGGTCTAGCTAGGGTAAAACAAACACGTGTCTTGACACCAGTGAGCAGCTTACTGACTTAATGGTCACTTTCGTATGAAGTGATGTCACATAGAATCTTTTGCTTGACCCATATGAACAAAAACCTTAATCTGAAAACCCGAGTTATACTCTTAAATTGCACGTCTAAAATATCAACTGAGCGTTGCTACGAATATTTTGTGATTGCCATATAATTATTATAGATATCACTGGCCATAAAAGATTTTAGTGCCAATGTACAAAACGCGTTTTTTAGTTAATTTGATGGTGCTGATTCAGAAAAAAAGACCTTAGATTTTTATGGTTAGTAACTGTTTTGCTGAACTAAAATTGATTATATTAAGAAAAAAGACCAATTTACGATGTTGGTTAATAGCACGATTTAGTTAATGCCGTAGAAACCCCATTAATTTTCAGGTATACCGAGCAGTTTATGCCATCCACCTGAAATAAACTATGTTTGTGAGAACATTTTTTAATCAGGCTTTCATATCTCATCATGTTATTTTTTATTGTGAATTAAATATTTGCTGTTTATTGATTTTGTCTTATATACTTTTTTTCATAAATACTAGCACTGTTTAAGAAGGTTCTATAAATTTGTTGTTAATCATCTGCGTCTATATCTACAAAGCCGTCTTAGTTATCTGAGCAGCAGCTAAATAGATTCATGATTTGACTAACTTGCCATCTCGACATTATTCATTTTCACACAGCCGTGACATGACTTTTCTATAAATATTTTCATGGCTGTAGTTCTAATAAGATTTTCTTCTAGGTAACACTAAACTAGATGACCACTTATGCTTAAAAGCAGAAAGAAGCAGTTGACACTCCTGAAACACTTGAGAAAAGGGCCTGGAAAACCTAATAATAAGAAATATTGAAACGCGATTAAATAGTTTAATGCTTCTAGCTGGTTAGTTGACAAAGAGAGATTTAAAATGCAAAATGTTGCTTCGAACTACATGCTACAGAATGTTTAGAGAGCCATAATCGTTCATATATAAAAGAATACGTATACTCTCTGATGATAAACAGATTGCAGACATCAACACTCTGTTCTTAGGCGGAGAGCACGTATACACACTTGTGTAAATTAACTGAAATAAACGTTTCTTTTCTCTTCCCGCTGGAGTTTCTTTTCCGTTTTAGACTGATGAATCCAGTTTGTTTCTTCATCTTGATGACACGACTGACAGTTGAAAATCTGACACCAACAACATTCCTGATTTCTCTGTAAGGCTTGTCGGTGTGTTCGTGCAGCGTTACAAATTTTATATGCTTCCTTTGAGTAACGTCCATCACAAACAATCAACAATCGAGATAATGGAATCTGGGCTTGATAAAATTTGATGCAATCACGGATGAAGCAATATTGTTCAAGGCCAAACAAATTTCATCATACACCCAAGAAAAAGATTCATATAATTGCCCACCACTTCAGATGACCTAATCTGAGGAAAAAATAGAAATCGATTAAATCCTGTTACTTCAGTGCCACTAAAACTGGCTGTATGGTGAAAGAAAGGAAACAAAAGTGTTGTTTTAATTCATTTGCACAAGGGTGTATTTTTATAAATGGCATATGTTTTCATTTTTTTATTTTTTAAGTGGGGCTTATAATCTCTTCTCACAATCATGTTAATTTCTGGGATTCTGTAATCCCTTTTCTTGGAGAAGTATTTGAAAACAGAAAGTTTTCAAATTGTCTTATATATTTAAAGTCCTATCAGATTTTCATTCAGATTAACAATCTCCCCCCCTCTCTCTCTCTTTGCTTTTCTCTCTCTGTCTCAGACAGATACACACACACATACACACACATACACACACATCTATATACATATATATATATATATATATATATATATATATATATATATCTCACACACATACATAAGTGGATGTGTCTAGCCACACTGATGAGCTGCGATACAGCGAAACAGGCTAGTATGTGGATGACTAGTATATTATGCTATAATTACTACTGAGCTCTCTAGAGAAGAAAATTTTAAAAACAGTTTCCGCTACTGCGATATATGCATTTCTCTTTCGGAATGAATTGAGTTCTTTCAGTGACTGGCGTGTGTATACACTGCTTATATACAACACGTTAAAATTTCCCTTCTCTGATTCCATGCGCCTATGGTTTATGGGGTAGCGACTCCGACTGACACCAAATTGGTCGAGTTTCGATCCCGGCCAGAAGCAGGTGGATGTGACTAGACACACTGATGAACTGTGACACAGCGAAACAGGCTTGTACGTGGATGACTAATATGTGTATATACTAACATGGTAAGAAAAACGCCAACTGAACACAATAAAAAGAGGTAAACCAAAATGACAAGAAGAAACCAACTCATTATAAAGCAATTAAGCGGAGTAAAATTAACGGGCAACAGAAAGAAACTAACACAATAAAAAAAATCAACTACCAGAGTATAATACAAACTTTAAAAGAAATCAACCCCCCAAAATAATTAATCACTTGTAGAAATCTCATATATTATAATATTTAAATACACCAAATAAAAAAATGAACACAACAGCATATGAAACTCATCTCTGTCAAGTGAATATCTAATGGTGCATTGACAAAACTTCAAAGTCGGCATGACCAACTCAGTTAAGTATTAAACATCTCCACGTTAATCCTGTGAACGCCATCTCGATATCAAGCACTTTACAGTAAAAAAACCTACTTGCCAAAATACATGATATCAGTAAAAACACTGAAAACAACAAAAATCTTCGCATTAATGGTTATCAATGTACGTGGATGTTTACACTTTATTTGTTTTTGAACAGTCAAATCCAAAAAATACTAAACTCTATATAGTGATATTTTAAAGTTTCATTTTGTAGCATTTACATCATTCAGACTATTGTCCTCACCTTTGTTGCCGACGTTTTGGCCGTTGTACGCCCTGGGCTTCTTCAGGTACTAGGAATTTTGAACCGAACACTTTATCACAATCACTGGGGTATATCATTTTTATTCCTTGCCTAGAGCCTTTTCTGGTCGTCATGAATTATCTCCCTCTAACCCTGTAAGTTAATTGTTTACCACTGTTATAGCCTGGTATTGAAGTCACAACTCTTAGGGCCAAGTTAAATAACTACATGTGTCTTTAAATAGTTGTGAGTTCAATTTAGAACACTCAAGAAATGTGAACCATTTCAAACGATATCTCTGTGTATGTGTTTGTGTCTGTGTGTATATTACTTATCATTACACAGTTCCAATTCATAGACAATTCGCTGATAGTTTGACAACCATTCGAATGAATACAAACACATAAAAACAGATCAACAACCTGTCAACATCTCGCGTACCATATCGGTCGATCTGTTTGTCAATTTGATTCTAACTATACATTTATTATATATTTATCTTATTGGATTTGTTATCTATCACTCTTTACTTCTCTTTCCATACTACACGCACACACACACACGCACACACGCGCGCGCGTACGCACACACACACACATATATATATATATTCACTTACTCTGTTTATCTATCTCAGTCTGTTCATATCTATATATCTAACACATCGCTCAATAAATCCCGGGCCTAACTAATAAAACAACAATTTTAGGCATAATTCGACTTTATTCATCAACATAGTCTCCTTGTAGAGTGATGCACTGATTCCAACGCTTCTCTAACAATTCGATGCCCTTTTTGTGGAACAATTTGTCTTTGGCCTCAAAATACTCATCAGTTTCTGACATCACTTCTTCATTGGAGCCAAATCTCTTTCCCTGTAGCATTCTTTTGAGGTTTGCAAACAGCCAGTATTCAGTTGAAACTAGATCTGTAGAATAGGGTGGATGCGGGAGCAATTCGAAATGCATTTTATGTAGTTTTGACCTCGATGCGATCGACTTGTGATACGGTGCTTTGTCTTAGTGAAAAATCACTTTTTCCTTCTTCATTTGTGGTCGGTTTTTGCGATTTCTTCCTTCAAACGCACCAATAATGCTGCATAATATTCACTGTTTATGGTTTTTCTTTTATCAAATTAATCGATAGACAAAATACTTTGCGCATCCCAAATACGGACGCCAAAACCTTGATTTCTGATGTTGGTGCCTTTGGTCGCTTCGGACGGCTTTCACCTGATCCTGTCCCCTCAGCTGACAACCGATTTGACTCTGGATTGATTTGGTGGATCCATGTTTTATAAATTGGCACATATTTACGCAAAATCCTTTTCTTTTTGTGTTAAAACGATTGTAAACAACGCTATGAATCGTTGACACGTTGTCGTTTTTTAACAACTGTGAACAAACGCGGCACATACTTTGAATACAGCTTTCTCATTGACAAATGTTCGTGCAAAATAGTGAATACACTGCCTTCTCATATGTTTGACTCCTCTGCTATCTCATGCAACTTGAATTTACGCTCTGGCCGAAAAAAGGGTTTGTGAATTTTTTTTGTGTGTGTTTTCTGGGACAACTGCCAATCTGGGGTTACCTGGGAGTTCAGCATCATTTGTGTCAGTACTATCGCGTTTAAAGTAAGCATATCACCTGTTAACCATTGTTTTCCGTCGGAGCAGAGTCGCAGTAACTCATATCAAGCTATTGCTTTGCTTGAACAGTATGTGTCCAGTTAAAAAGCAATGATTTATCAACACACGAAATTCAGACTTTGTCATTGTTTTGAAAATTTGCATCAGTAGCTTCATCTCAAAAACTGTAATTTGTAAACTAATAATCCGATTGGGACCAAATTTTGTCACATGCTATTTGAAGGTTAAAAATCATAGTACATTTTTTTGAATAGTGCCATAAATATTATTGAGTGTTAGTATTAAACAATGCTATGCTCACAGTTATATTATTTGTAACGTTTTTAGCTGAGACTGAAAACTAGCAACGGAAAAATATTTAACATTTAAGAAAATAGAACATTTGTATATATAAGTCAGTTCAATGCCATGCGTGTTAGGGGCTTGGGCGATTTGACTGAGAAGTATATTTTTCCCCAGTAGGTTGCCATTACATTCTGCGATAGAATGGTTACTAACCTAGGCTTTAGAACCTAATTTGTTCTGCTATTTAACCCATAACTGAAGAAAGAGATGGATTAATACCTTTCCCAAGAGTATTTGCACGTAAGTAAATGCAAGGAATTAAACTAGAATTTGAACTCGATCTACAATATTCACTGCACCATGAGGCACATTCTTGTGATTCTTCCCAAACCCTGACCGCCATTCATTTGCGCAAGCCCATAAAATATGTCATACGCTGATTTTTCATGGCTTGAGGTAGAAGAGACAGGTTAATACCTTTCCCAAGTGTATTTGCACGTAAGTAAATGCAAGGAATTAAACTAGAATTTGAACTCGATCTACAATATTCACTGCACCATGAGGCACATTCTTGTGATTCTTCCCAAACCCTGACCTCCATTCATTTGCGCAAGCCCATAAAATATGTCATACGCTGATTTTTCATGGCTTGAGGTAGAAGAGACAGGTTAATACCTTTCCCAAGAGTATTTGCACGTAAGTAAATGCAAGGAATTAAACTAGAATTTGAACTCGATCTTCAATATTCACTGCACCATGAGGCACATTCTTGTGATTCTTCCCAAACCCTGACCGCCATTCATTTGCGCAAGCCCATAAAATATGTCATACGCTGATTTTTCATGGCTTGAGGTAGAAGAGACAGGTTAATACCTTGCCCAAGTGTATTTGCACGTAAGTAAATGCAAGGAATTAAACTAGAATTTGAACTCGATCTACAATATTCACTGCACCATGAGGCACATTCTTGTGATTCTTCCCAAACCCTGACCTCCATTCATTTGCGCATGCCCATAAAATATGTCATACGCTGATTTTTCATGGCTTGAGGTAGAAGAGACAGGTTAATACCTTTCCCAAGTGTATTTGCACGTAAGTAAATGCAAGGAATTAAACTAGAATTTGAACTCGATCTTCAATATTCACTGCACCATGAGGCACATTCTTGTGATTCTTCCCAAACCCTGACCTCCATTCATTTGCGCAAGCCCATAAAATATGTCATACGCTGATTTTTCATGGCTTGAGGTAGAAGAGACAGGTTAATACCTTTCCCAAGTGTATTTGCCTGTTAGTGAATGCAACGAATTATAGCGGAATTCGAACCCTGCTCTCTGATTTCGAATTTCTGATATACGCAGCTGAAAAGCTACAGTCCAAAATATTTTTCTTATTTCTCACTTTTTTCCATGAGTAAATAAGACGAATGAATATAGCCAGCCTCTTACGAGAAAAAAAAATGAAAGCCCAAAAGAAAAGTTTTGTTTAAGAAACAAACAAATGACAAGTGAAATGAGAAGGACTTCTATTTTTATCCCTTTTAAGCTGAAATGTGACATATGACCTATGGCTTTGCATATAAAATCCGAATTTTGAACTTTGCCTTATACAAAAGTCGTGTCCAAAATACCTTACTGTATCAGAAGGAAAGAAAAAAAAAAGCACTGATTTGACGTGTTCTTTTTAAATATCACTAACAACAGTTTTTATATGTATTAGCATTACTTTTTAAAATCGTATTTATGTAACGTAGCATTTATTTTTTATCGGAAAGTAAGCAAAATTTGTATGCAAGGAGAACAATATAAGTAGAATCTTAAATAAAGCTAAACAAAGAAGTATACTACGATGGACAACGAGATTGTCTGAAATTAATCCGTCAATCTCATGCGTTCTATTCTCCTAGAATGCATTACAATCATAACATTTTTCCAGATTTCTTTAACTTTCGTAAATAAGCAGTAAAAGTATCAGTCATAATCTGCTTATAACTTTATTTCGTTTTTAAATCCTTTCACCCAAAGCAAGGCAATAATGACAAGAAATTGCTTAATAGTAGAGAATATAAGAAAACATAGAATACAATTACAGAGAGAAGACGATACAAGAACAAGAATTTAGAAGACATTGAATAACAAATGAATTTACATTTAAGTTATTACATTTCACCTTCAAGGAGGGCAATAAAGTCTATAGGAAGCAATTGGTATTTTAATGTTAAAGAATATGAGAAAAAAAACGTTAACTGAAATTAAGAAAGCAGAAGATAATGTGCATTTAAATTTTTGAGGATCAAAGTTAATTGGGAATCAAGAGACCAAAAAAAATTCCATAAGTGAAAAGTGCGATAGAAGTAACTTTCAGCATAGAACTTACGGTTACATGTCGCCATCTAAATTGCAGAAAAATGAGATATTTTTTAATATTTTACTACACATGAAGAAATTCCAAAAACTAAAATATTCTGTTTATCTTTTGAAATTATTTTTAAGCGTCTTTGCCAAGATTGGTTGCCAACCATTGTTTGCTTATAAATACGTAATTTAGAATAAAGCTCATTTCGTCTTTTTGCCTTGACACAGTCCATCACAGGACGAAACGCGTAGGCGATTTAAAATACAGTTTTCCTCTTGTCTTTAGTTTATTTAACCATCCTGTGCTTAATCTCAGATTCATAACTGAATATATTTTCACACACACACACACATATATATATACATATATATATATATATATAGAGAGAGAGAGAGAGAGAGAGAGAGAGAGTGGGGGAGGGAGAGAGAAGGATTGAATGGTGATGGACATGTTCTTGTGGTGGATGAGAAAATTGGGTCGTGAGTCGGATTAGCTAGGTATAGGATAGGTACCCAAGACCCACCTGAGTTCCCCGGCCAAATCGGCCTTGTGCCACAATTATATTTTTCATACAATAAATATTGAGAGGGAGATAGAGAGAGAGAGATAGAGTGAGTGAGAAAGTTGCGCTGAAGTATGGATAGCGACTCAGATTGAGAAATTCAGTCGTGTTAATTACATCCACATATGTGCCAATACGTGCTAATAGGAAAGATATGAGCCCATCACTTTTCTCTCTGCTGTGAGTAAATAGCAGGACAAACTCGGACCTATAGTCTTCTCTTGCAGTTGGCTAACCACCCACATCCCCACCGTATACCATCGACGAGAAGTAAGTTTACTCAAACAGCTTCTTCCCGCGCAAAAACCATGGAACACACTCCCAAGACGTTGTTTCCCTGATCAATACAATCTCGACCTCTTTATGTTTAGAGTGAAGCGTTATCTTAACCTTAACATACACAACAATATCGAAAAATCAAGAAAAAGTTTGAATTCGTCCACACAGCAATAAAAACAATATCTAAAAATATCATAATTTTCAGTTAACAATATAAGTTTAGCGTTCTCTAAATTCTTCCAGTTGCTAAGGACATTTTGTTTTTGTGATTTTTAGTTACTTTGTTTAAAACATTCGTTTCGTTCTTGCATTGAAAATGTCTACATTAGATGAAACGCGTTGGCAACTACTAGAGTTTTCCTATTGTCTTTTACATGCATAAATATAAGTACAATGTTTGATGCGTTCCTGTATTTCTGAGAAAAAATAAAATGAGATATATTTTTGTATTTTGTAAACTTAAAACATAATATTTCAGTAACTAAGATTATTTTTCAGTCTTTCTGCAGATTCATCTTAAAAGCATAAAGTTCAAATTTCTATCCACAATAATTTTCACTAAATTATGAATAATATCAGAAGGTTAAAGTGTAATTAGATTCAGATTGAAAGGTAAATTCTCTTCTGGATTTGATGTTATTTAGTTTGTTGGTAAGATTGGGTAAAATTATGCTTTGTGGTATATTTATAGAGAAACTTCTACGTAACTAAAATAAAATAAATGTTGTGGTAAAATATTTTTGAAAGAACCAATTTCCATAAATTTATTAAATAAACTAGCTAAAACGCCACTAAAAAAAACCCTATCCTCAAAAGGACGTGGTCTTCTCTTGCTGGCGGTGCGTAATTTTTCTTTAATAACATTTCTCAAATATTCAGAACGGTATACAATAATAAATAATTAGATATAGTTTTTCATAAGTGGATTTTCCTTACAAATATGATTATCCACTAAAAGTAACGTTCAAATTGATGATAATAATTTAAAATATATATATATATATATATATAAAGTATTGAGGCAGCAGGTAATTTTCTATACTGTTAAATATATAACAGTCAATGAATGTCTGTTATGTTTAATTAGAAGCCGTTCTAAACATCGTTTTTTGGCTTTAATTTCAGGTGAAAATAAAGACAAAATTTGTCCAACAGTTGAATATCTTTTACTCTACTGGTTCTAAGCTTTCGGCTCAAATGAGTCAACTTCAGAGATGTTACAGGGACGTTAACATAAAGACATCTACCATCAAAGATTATTTTATTTTGTGTTGAAATAAAACATTGCTATGCAACGATAACAGTCACCGAATAGCAGACGCAATTTGTAAATTTTTACAAGAAAAAAAAGTAAAAAGGAACCGTCATATATTTGAGGTCATCTACATTAAATCAAAACAACCCACACTTAATAAAATCACATTTCAATCTGGTCACAACACTTACATTGTATTCAGACATATGGTTTTGTTAACATTTCAGTCTTTCATGCAATGTGACGCCATAGAATCCCATAAGTTCTTCGCAACAATATTAATTTTATCGTTCAGAAAAGATTTTTGTGGTGTAGCCAATGTAATTGTTTACGGATTTAGATAACCGAGGTTTTTCAAAGAATATATAAATTAGTAAACGCTACTGGTTCTCTGCAGTTTGGATTTTGGAGGTGAATTATTATTATTCATAATGAGTTTGGCAGTTTTGAATTCTTTATAATAGGTAATTAATTTAATTTTCTTGTTTGCATTGGTTGGTGTTGCATAATTTCGGATGATATTGTGAAGTGAAGATTCGTCCTGTCCTTAGTGATCATTTGATTTTTGTAAAAAATATTAATGTTGTTTTTGTACGCGTGTTTGTGGTCGCCATTAATTACGTTACGAAGAAAAAGTTTAATAAGGTAATCAAGCTAATAATTTAAAAAGCTTTAATGATATTCCTTCAATTTTTTTAGATTTACTACACCAAACCATGGCTCCCACGCATCGCTTTATGTCGAAAATCAATTTAATAATGTAAATGTTGAAACTATTGACATAACAATTAACTCTGTATATAAACATAATTCAATCCCACCCCCATCTATCAATTCCAAAATTCCATAATTTTTGTACCTTTTTAAGTCTATGATGGCAATATTTACACCCAAACTAATGGTGTAATACGGGAAAACCTTTTAGTCCCTACTTCTCAAACTTTTATATAACCCACGTTGAATGCAACGTTTTTTCAAAAATTACTAATCCAAAAATATATGTTTAATACGTTAATGATATTTTCTTTTTAGCTGACAACAAAGACGAAATCGATCACCTTAAAACTACTTTTGAAAAAAGAACTGTTCTTAACTTCACATATGAGTTTAGCCAAAAATAAACTCTTATTTCTAGATTTTCTTGTTGATTCTACTAATAATACATTCAAAATTCAGTATATAAAAGACCCACAAGCAAAAATTCTAATTTTATAAGTCAATGTCCTCTTCGATACAACTTGGCTTTATTAAAAATTTCCTCATGAGAGCGTACGAGAATTCATCTTCCTAACCGCTTTTCTTCAAAGAAATACACAATTTGAATCAAGCGTTTATCAACAATGGCTTTTCAAATTATTTACTTGATTACCATATCAAACTTTTTCTTCGTAACATAACTAATGTCAATCAAAAACACTCGGTCAAAAACAACATTAATATTTTTTACAAAATTCAAATGCGCAATAACTACAGACATGACGAATCTTCACTTCGTAATATCATCCGAAATTATGTAACACCGACCAATTAAAATAAGAAAATTAAATTAATTATCTATTATAAAATTCAAAGCGGCCAACCTCATTATATAAAAAAATAATTCACCTGCAAAAATCAAAACTGCAGAAAAACAGTGTCGTTTACGAATTTATATCCTTCAATGAACTGTGTTACTCAACTATCCAAATCCGTAATATTTACGTTGGCTATACCACCACAAAATTGACGAGAAGTTTGATCTTATACCTTTTCCACAACACTCCCATCCGATCTCATTTATTTAAACATATATCAATATGATCCAGGACCTATCTGTGATATCCACGTTGTTAATACATACATAATAACATAATCCACTTGCAAAACAAGATTTTAAATAATGGCAGCATTACTAATATAAAAGAGAAATCCTTGACTTAATAACATCAATTATGAATACGGTAACAATGTGCTTACTGTGTTCAGAACTTAACATACACAAGGCACTATGTGCATAAACTTTACACATGTTTATTTACAAGTAAAACAAAATTAATTCTTGATAATGCCTAAATGTATAGCCGAAAGCGCTCAAAAGCTTTCAATAATTCTTATATATTAAGTTCCGAAAAGAAAAAATATACGAACACATGAAAATTATATAAAATGTAATGACAATACCTTGTCTGTCATTTTTAATGAAATATATATCGGATGTGCGTTATGGACACTTGATATCGGCTCGGAAGAAAAAAGTGGAAAGCCGGGTTTGAATTTCAATTTGAATACATTGTATTAACATACACGCAAATACCCTTGGGAAAGGTATGAATCTGTCCATTCTTCCTCCAGCTATTAATTAAATATCAGGACAGATTAGATTCTATAGTCTTGGTTGGCAATCAGTCTACCGCAGTAAGAAAAATCTTCTGCCCCATCAGTCATGTTTCTTGGAGACATGGTCGCCCAAGCATGTATCACGTGTGGCATTTAACTGACTGATTCTCTCTCTTTCTTTCTCTCTTTAGATAGATAGATAGATAGATAGATAGATAGATAGATAGATAGATTATTTATGGGACACAGACTTTCAAAACAATCAGAACACCCATAACAATCTCATACACAAACAAAAATTAGCATTAGAAAATTAGAAAACATCCGTGAGAACAATGACATAATAATAAAGGAAGCAGACAAGGACAGTACTGTAGTCATTATGGATAAAACTTACTACAAAAGAAATAGTCAAGATATACTAAGAGATGAAAATATTTACAGATTAATCAACCATAATATAGATGAAAACATCGCATCAAAAATTAAAAAAAACTCTGCCTTACACACATTAGAATACTAACAAAAAATATTTTCTAACAGAATTTATTTCAAAAGCCAGCAATTTTTACGGACTCCTAAAGATACATAAATCAAACACAATTAAAGCAGCTATCCAGGAACAAAAGTCGGAATATATTCACACCTCAAACCCTAGTGATTTTAAATTCAGACCCATTGTAGCAGACAATAAGCAGACTTAGCAACCTAATAAATAAAATATCACAACCATACACCATAAAATTAAAAAGCTACATCAAAGACAACATTCTAAGCTTCATACAACAAAAATTATATCAAGGTACACTCATAGTAACATTTGACGTGAACTGCCTGTACAGCAACATAGCCCATGAACTAGGGAAACAAGCCATTTTATTTTGGATTGAAAAACACTTTGAAAAACTTCCCACACGCTTAACAAAGGAATTATTATACAGTGTATAGAACTAATTTTAGACAACAATTTATTCCAGCTTAACAGCTAAACTTATATTCAAACAACAGGTACCGCGATTGAGACAAAAATGACACCAACATATGCAACACTCACACTGACATATCTAGTAAAAAGGCCATACAAACAAATCGGACATAAATATGGGGAAGAGATAAAAAATAATTCACTAAATCATGGCAAAGCTATCTAGATGATTGTTTTATATTTTGAAGATGAGGAGACATAAATGAAATTACACAATCTACTCCAAAATTTGCACAGTAAAATGAAATTCACACTAGAATATAGTTATAATTATTTACCATTCATAGACATACTCATAAAAAACAAAAACAATTGCATCATCAGAGACATTTACCATAAACACACAGACACCAAACAATACCTCCATTTCCCTAAAAGTTACCTAGTATTAATCCCCTACTCCCTAATTCGAAGAATTTGCACAATAGTAGTTGACGAAACTCTTAGCAAAACACGCCTAGAAGAACTACGAAAAACATTACAAATGAGAGGATACCCCACTCCACTAACAATAAATAGTTTCCAACTGACAGAAGAAATGCTATTAAAATCGCTCTGGAATACAAATAAAAAATTAAAAAATTAAAAAAAAACATGGAAAAGAAAAGAAACATGAAACATAAAAAAGAAAAGAAACATTCTCGCATACACCTCTACACAATTATTTACAAACTTAAAAAGACACATAGAATTACTCAACTGATAAAATAAAGGAAATCTTAAAGACAACTACAATAATAAAAAGCAAGCGCTGAAAGAAATTAAAAAACATACTAACCCCATCAAAATTCTAGCAACACGCAACACAGGGGGGTCACAAAATGCAACAAAAAGATGTGGGCATGCAACATAATAATAGAAGGAAACCACTTCAAGTTCGAAAACACATTCTAAACAAAAACTAATTTATATATATAAAAGGCAATCTCTGAGTCTGTGTGTGACTGTTCCTTATGCACGCCTACATTTTTTAAACTACGCCATTCAGACTTTCTAGGGAAAGCCAGGTCGACACATACTTTTTGAGTTTAAGTTCGGCAATTTTTACCTTTGCAACATTTTGGCCAACGTAGCCAATTGTTTACGTTTGCTCCGTAAAACATCCAAGATCTAAGATGGTTGATAGATTACGTCACAAAAATCAAATCACACGTGTCAAACGCGACTAAAAAAAATGTGCCTTTATATTTAATTTTTATTTTGACGTTTTAAAAATTCGTTTGGTCAACAAAAAAATATGAAATTTTTTCCCGTAATTTTGAAACAAAAGAAATATTTAAAAAAAAACAAACAAAATATGTAAAAAGAGAAAGGGTAAATTTTCGTTTTCGGACCCGAATGCTAATATCCCTTAAAATTTTTCCAAAATAGTCTTATTTCCGTGCAAATGTATATGCTGAACTCAAATCAACAATTAGATATTGAAGAAACAGAGATTTTTTATCTGTTAATGACCAGAAAAAATTGGACTTCTCGCTTTTATTGTCAGCCATTACCGGCTTGGTGAGAGTCATTCACTGCAGAACGACTTTCGGCGTAGGAAGATAATTTGGGCCTAGTTACTTCCTTTACAGAAAAGACCTTGTAGAAATTAGTACGCGATATTTTTCGGTACTTATTTTCAGAAAAAGTTATTGACATTGAAACAAGTAAAAAAAAACAAAGACTTATTTGCGTGTGCTTGCGTATATAAGTGATATTAGCCTTCGGGTCTTGAAACGAAAATTTACCATGTCTATATTTTTAAATATTCTTCGAAAATTTCTGAAATTCATTGAGTCAACAAAAAATGTAAATATTTTCCCCCGTAATTTTGAAACAAAAACAAACGCAATGTTGTTTACAATGTCACACAAAACATAAACTCACGTTTACGCAAAACAAAAGAAAATAGTGTTTTTAATGGAATTTTTTAACAATTTTTAAAAATTATTTTTTATATAACTGAGTCTTAAAATGAGACGGCGATTATAAGCGCAACACACTGCATTAATCATGTCATTAAAAATGTTTTGAGTTGCAGGAGCAAAGCCGAGCTATTGTGCTAGGTTAAGCTAAAACGTAAAAAACGTAATCTATGCTTTAAAATGCGATGGATGTGCAAAGATATACGTGAGGGCGACACAAGGCTTGAATAAAAGAGTAGCCTTACACTGAAGTAGCATCAAACTAGCTAATAACAAGAAATTGTACGTTTCCCAAAATTTACACGAATGTAGTGGAGATTAATTCAGAGTAATGACTATTTATCAAAATGCAGATTATGACCCGCTCACGATGCAGGAAAAATATTCATAAAGAATACAAACCTTCTCTTAACAAAACAACATGAAAAAACTAAGATACACACACACACACACACACACACACACACACACACACACACACACACACACACTAACCATTGTAAAAGATAGTATTCCAAAACGCGTAAAGTAGAATTGAATCAAAATCGCTGAAAAAAAATTTTGAAGAAGAAATCAAATTTCGCAAGTCAGTGTAAAATATTTTTATGGCCAAGGTGACTAACTTCTAAAACGGTAGAGATTTAACGTGCAGGTGTGATAAAATATGAACCAACAAACAAACACGGACATATATGAATTTTCTGACTTACTCACCACTTATCTATATATACACGATATTTTGGCCATCAAAAAACAAAAAACAAACAGATCTCGATATGTAAAGTCATAAGTTCATTCGCCCGAAGAGAGTCAAATTTAGACTCAAAACACATGTAGACACAAATACTATGATGGACATATAATATCATACATATTAATAATAATATCAAAAATAAGTCTACGCTTGAAACAAAATTTTCACGGCTTCTTGCACTTTTTTCTTCTTTACCAATTTCTTTCGTTGAAACAATCTCTATTTCTGTTTCTAATATATATATATATATATATATATATATATATGTGCGTGTGTGTGTGTGTATTTGCGAATTGCCTACACACATGTTGAACAGAATTCACATCGACTTGGTAAAATGGTATATACTTATATGGGAACTTTTTGATTAAGGAACATTCAAGAAAAGAAAAAGTAATTATTCATTTTTATTCATGTAAATGTATATCTTCGTGCACCTCAGATCTCGGGGCATCAGGATTACGTGACTGTAGCTGAAATACTTTTTGGGGTGGCGCGCGGTAGGTTTGTCTTGATTTGGCTAATATATATTACGAAGCTACATTACTTAGTTGAATCACAGCACGATTTTCAGGAGCAAAGTAAGCAAATAAATAAATAACAGATTTGGAGTCGTTCTTTTATGCTTTTTATTTTAATTTTTTTCACAAGTTGCAATGAAACGTAATGTGTCATGTATTTATTTTCGAATTGATCTTTATGAAACCTCACACCACTAAATTTACTAGAAATAAGAGTAGAACTCCCCACTTAAGCTCCAGAGTTAGTGGATCTTCAATCAATTAAGTGCCATACGCGTTACACGTTTGGGCGATCATGTCTCGAAAGAGACATGACTGATTGAGCAGAATATTTTCATGTAGAAGGTAGCAATTGTTTTTTTCGGTAGACTGGTTGCGTACTAAGGCTATAGAATCCAATTTATCCTGTGATTTAATCCATAGGTCGAGTTAAGAGACGGACTAATATTATTCCCAAGAGTATTTGCGCAACGAATTCAACTGGAATTTAAACTCCGCTTTCCGATTTCTCGTTCTGACCTGATATCCACAGTAGATCTTACATATTACTGAAAACGGAGATTACGGCTGTATCATGTTGAAACACATATTTCGAGCCTGTCTAGTACCTAGTTGGATCACCGTTAGCGAATATCTAATGCTGAAAGCTTGGATCTGTTATTAGTATAAATGATAATGGCTCAGCATTGAAAATTGGAAGACCGAACCGGGACCGCTATATTCTTATACGCCCATGCACCAATGGGAGAAACATCTATCTCCAGCTATGGGTTAATTAGTAGGACTTAAATAATTATTATCTTTAAAATTCTTACAATCTAAAAAAAATACTCATTGGATTTTAATAAAACCGGCAAAAGTTTGTTTCACGAGATATACTAATGACCAGATATTAAGAAAAACGTAACTTGAGTAGCAGTTGCTGATCGCTCAATACATCTGAAGTTATTTCAAAAGGAAATAGTTACCTTTACCGATATTAGAATATCAGCGTTACCATTTCTTCTACAAGAACATTACATACATGATGTTCTGGATTCCAACTTTTGAAACTCCCAAACTTTCAGTGTATATGGTTCAATTAATTTATTTGTTTGAACATTATTTTTTAATAGATACTCTGTTTTTAACTAAACACCATATTTCTATTTGTTTCTCAAAAATATTCAGACCGGTATATATATATATATATATATATATATATGTGTGTGTGCGTGTGTGTGTGTGTGTGTGTGTGTGTGTGTGTGTGTGTGCTGTTTAATTAAAAGAACAAAGTGTCTACTCAAATACGAGTGTCTTTTAAAAATAATGTCCAGACAAATGTGACACTATCTTTCATTATTTTTCAAGTACTTCTAAAAGCCGGGAGCATAAAGTTATTTTGGAAAAATATACATTTCTCGTCATTCATGTTTGCATAAATTTCGCTCCTTTCATGTTCATATAACTTTCCCTTCTTTTGGAGTTGAAATGTTGATTCCGCTAATCTGAAAACGCGTAGACAAAACAAGTGTCAAAGTGATTTGATAAGGTCACACGAAGGCCAAGGCCGCTGGTGGACACAAGCAGTCCGTGATAACCCGAAAATGATCGAGCTCCAATATGAGTTGGCAAAATCTCATTCGTTGAGCTAAAAACTTCCGCTAGTCGAGTGAGCGGAAACCGATTTCATTGGCTGAAGGCTGTGAACCGGCTGGATCCCCAGAGAAGATCGAAATTGGTTATCAAAATAGATGCTCGACACGAAATGTTCAGTTTTTAAGTTGGGTGACAGTTTGAGTCGGAGTTTTTGAGAGATTTCGGGCAGAGAGCCACCGCCGTGAACACCACCAGCGGCCGCCTCCGATTCGGCACATTCCGTCAGATTTCGTTAAGAACCCGAAAGAACTTTGCTGTTTTAGAAGGTACATAGAAAATTGACAATCCTGATTATAGAGATTTAATGAAAAGATTTTAATGAAATACGAGAAGAGAATTTGGCGAAAATTTGAAAAGATCTGTTTATTGCAACGCTAACGAAACTTAGACAAAACATTTCATTTAACGATTGGAAGCTATGATGCTTTTGGCGAACTTTCTCTCTCCGTTGTAAATATCATTTTCGACAACTGTATTTCTGGGAAAAGAAAGACATTGTTGTTGTTTTTTTATATAAAGACATTCTTCGTAATTCTCTAGGTGTCTTCGACCTTGTTCATTTATTTTATTAATTTTTTTTTTTTTTTTTTGGTGCCGTGTTTATTTTTAGTGTCCGGACTGGCTAAAAGGGACTGTAAGACGAGACCTCTGGGATCTAATCACAACGTGGGACAGTTGTTGCAAAAGACGTCCTGTAACCAAGATTTTGTGGTAACATTATCGGACGGGATCGTCACGACCAGCAACAGCGACCAAACCAACCGTACAACCAGGTGGCAGTGTCGCAACTGGGAACGTCACGACCATCGGCGAAAACGAGCGTCACATTAGACAGACAGACAGCCAGCCTGCAATGTTACACAAATAAATGTCGGTTCTTAATCCATTTCGTAAAAAAGATTGATTCATTTCATAATCTGAAAAAATCTTATCATAATTAGCAGTTAGCATTGCAAAATAAGGAATTATTTTTACTCAATGTCCACTCAGTGCAAGAGTCACACATGGTATTGTCCTTAAATCAGATTGATTTATGGAAGGGAGAAGAAAAATCAGTCAGTGAGTTAAGTGATATACATGATACACGCTTAGGTGATCATGTCTCAAAAGATTTTCCAGCAGTAGGTTGCCATTACTTTCTGTGGTAGACTGGTCGCCAACCAAGACTATATAACCCAATATGTCCTGTTATTTAACCCATAGATGGAAGAAAAATGAGATAAATTAATACTTTTCCCATGAGTGAAGAGAATGCAACGACTTCAAATAGAATTCGAACTCGGCTCTCCAAATTCTCGTTCCAAGGTGATATCCCTTGCACCACAACGAAAATATACGAAGTATAAGCAGATTATGAGAATATCGAGGATAGGTGATGATTTTTCTGAACTTGAAATGATTAAGATTACAGAGTTCGAGTAAGTATCCCTTCTCGATTTATTGATTGATTTGTTTTTACAACTAATCAAAACTTTGCAAGTTATTTCAAGTCATAAAATATTTTTAGATTGTAAGACTTTTTTAAAGTTTAAAATACAAGTTTAATACAAGTATTAAGACCCAACAATCAATATATCAAATCGTTGATCATTTAATACCGACTTCGATGGTCAGGAAATGTATTAAGAATAGAAAAGTCAAGGTTTCCACGTCAAGTCTTATTCGTTGAGCTCATTGGGTACACCGACGTAGTGCAATGTTTAGCACGCTTATCTCGCTAGAACCTGTTAAAACTGAATAGTGAGTTAGTTCCTCACTGGGTACCCAATAATTTCGGCCTCATGCCACATCTAAACGGCGCTTAGTAAATCAACTTATTTAGTGAGCTCTCTTCAGGGAAAAGACCACGAGTTTACCCTCTTTGAATATATCAACTAAAAGCAACACTGAAAGTTATAGGGCTTGAGACAAAATCGTTTGAGATACACGCACAAGACCTTATCAACTGGCAGTGTTCCATAACTATTGAAACCAAAATCTCCGAAGCCACTAGAAGAGAAAATGACAAAGCCAAGCGATAAGTGAGAAAGGCTTGATAAAACTGACTTTGTCCTTTACTAACAGTCAATGCCATCATCTCTTTCATGCAAAGATTGGTCTTCTTGTCACCATCATAAAGGAAGCAATCAAAAACAAAGAAATTAAATTCTTGGATACGAGATTAAGCCGCCGAGGAAAAGTTTAACTAATTAACCCATAGCTGGGAAAAGAAGAGGTCGTTTTATTTGCGCGTAAGGAAATATAACGAATCAGCATCGGAACTGCTGTCTGATTGACAATTCCGAGCCATTATCTAGTATACTACCACAAATTAAAGCTTAAAGTACTTGGTATCGTCAAGCGGTCACACGTCTAGTACTGACCAGTCACAACGTAGTTTAATTTTGGTGATATTACGAGAACCGGTGTTTGAACGAGATGTGACTGTAAGCCTTCTCGGCAGCCTGTTAGTGGCTCATAAAAAGAAGCTGACCAAAAAACTTCCGACTTACCAATGTGTAACATTGCAGCTCAGACTATATACCAGGTTCGTTCGAAAGTTTCAGCTTATTCCAGAAAAAAATGTTTCTCAATTTAAAATAACTATTTGACATTATCGTCACCCACCAAATATAAACATGAGTCGAGTTAGAGATAAAGCGTAGGTGAGGGAAAGGTGAACAGTCTAAACAGCATTTTCCCTTTCACGTCACTGAGAGGCTTTCTTTCATCACATTCGGTGGGTCCCTCGGTCTCTCTTTCTCTTCCACTAGTATTGACTACTGTCTTATGGAGAATACGAGTGAACCGTGCTGTTAAAAATGGCGGCAATATATTTATATCGATATGCTGTCTAAAATGACAGCAAGATCTATATGGGTGTACCTTCTATTGAGTATCTTATATTAAGACATAAAAAACTAATCCAAATGACTGAGAATGACAGAAAGGAATATATATATATATATATATATATATATATATATATATATATATTGCAATGGAAGCTTTGAAACTAATCCATAGTCATGGAGCTTAGACACTTTGAACGTTGGCACTAAAGACTAAATTTTAATTTCCGGTGTCGATGTCAATTAAGCTTTCCGTCGCTAACTGAATTTTGAAGGCTAAATAAGTCCTCTAAGTAAATGGTATCACGGCTGAGACTAAGAACTGCAACTATACCTACTTAGAGCAAAATCCGAAGTAAAAACCAAAAAAAAAGGGGTTCAAAACCTGATTTTGAGCAGACCCGATATGATATCAGGGTATCAATTTCCGAAATCGGGTAGAAATCAGAAAAAAGTAAGTAGCCCATGACCTGACCGGAAGCCAAAAAATATTTGTGTAAAGTTTGGTGAGAATCGAATAAATATTCTGAATTTGTATAAAGAACATACAGATAGACAGACAGACAGACACAAACACACACACAAACATCGTGCCTTATATATATATATATATATATATATATATAAGTATCTATACATATTTTTTCACTACTTGACGACATATTTATAGTAAAAAATGAAAAAACTATAAAGACAATGTGCTTTTGTCATGTCCTCTGTTTGATGTGCTTTTAATGATATGCAGGATATGCAGTGTTTGAAATAATATACGACAGTGACAACTTCTTTAAGGACACAGATATTAGTATAATAACCCAAATTTCAAGCAGACGTATTGGTTGAAGTGACATTGGTAGGATTATTGTGTAAATCTGCGCACCCCAGATTGAACTAATATAGGAGCAAAAAGTAATGGTACTGGTTTCACAAACAATTTCAATATTTGTCTATATTTTTGAGATAAAGTAGTATTTACAGTAATTAATTATTCGGACTATTGTCTTAATTTTTGTTGCCTGACTGGGGTCTATCATTCTCATTCCTTGCGTAGTAATGCATCGATTAGAAGATAAGGGTTATCTTCCTTGATCCCTGCAAGTTACTTGTTCACCACTGTCGCCTGTATTGAACTCACAATTCTTTGGGATCTAACCAACGTCTGTATCCATTGGGCCATGTGTCCTTAAGGACAAGAACAAATGAGTTTTGGAGACTTATAAAACTAATGTCCAGTTTTTTACCAAAGTTCATACTGCAATTTTTTTGTTAATGGTTTTATGTAGTATTTTTTTTACCAGAGTTCATATTGCAATTTTTGACACTAATAATTTTCTCTGGCACTCGATATTGCTAGTTCCTATACTGTGTTCGTCTCTATGCTTGGTCTGCTTAGGAGACTTTTGAAATCTAGCATATGTGCCGATGCTTTTTAATTTACGTAGTTTCCAGTGGAGTCCGTAATAATTATATAGCCAAGATGAAGGCAATAGTCCGAATAATGTAAATACTATAAATTGATTTCAGTTCTAAACAACAAACGACATGCATTCCCCTACAATTTCAATGTTACCACCCGTTTCTATGGATTGCTAGAAGACTTCTTCTTGGATGACTCGTAACTATGCCATTTCGTCTCACGTGATTCCCACGCCTTTAAATTGGCTCTTCTTTATTATCTATTGACCTTCGGAAAAGAAAAAATTGTCACGCAGAGCAAGATAAGTTTAATAGGGAGGTTGTTCCAGTAAGGCGAATTTTTTCTCGGCCAGGGACTGTCGAATGCGCAGTGTTGTGAACAAGTGCATTGGCGTGATAATGCAGCCACGTTGTGTCTTACCGAAAAATCAAACAAAATCATAAGAAAAAATGCAATGGCTGTAGAAAGATAAGATTAGAGTTATATACTCCCGAGTGACCCTGTTCGAGAATGACAGAATCCGCTTACCCCTCTTTCGAATATAGATCATACAGTCTCATTACTTTTCAAACATCGTACAAGCGTACACACACACATGCAGGTGCGAATAAACACACATATGTACACACCCACATATACCCACACATACACGCTCAGTGAAGGAAAGCAGAATTTAGCGTGTTATATACATGATATAAGGACATACAAGTAGCCGAGAATCTTCTGATTTATCATTGAATGAATGATGCTTAAATGGCGGTGAGTCGCTACTGTTGTTAGAATCCACCATTTCTCCATAGTGCTCATTCGGCAAGCGATAGCGTAAATAATCATCCACAGACAGTTATGCTTCGCTGTATCACAGATCATCAATACGGTTAAACATTTCGACTTTCGATCCCGGCCAGAAGCCTTGTATGTGGAGGACTAATATATATATATATATATATATATATATATATATATATATATATATATATATATATATATACGGTACAGCACGTACAAAGAGTTGAATATGGTAAAAAGCTGTCACCTCGACATAAAATAAATGTGCGGATATATCCATATGCACATTTAAAATCAAAATATATAGCAATTAGCGATCACCAAATCCTACACCACGTAACAACAAAAAAATAACAACACTCATTAATCAAAACAAAATTGCTTACACAGAAATGTATGAAATTACACCAAACTTCATATAAATACAAAATATTGGTAAATACCAGTAGACAAAAAAAAATAATAACTGAGCCTGAAAATTAAAGATATTACAATAATGTCCCATCGAAAATATATATTTTATTGAATACGGCCAACAATCATGAATTATTCATTGATTTTGAGTTTTTCCAACTTTTTTAGGTATTAAATAATATAAGCATTGCCCATAGATTTTTTGATTCGAGCGCTGTCGGTCAGTGCTTTAGCCATTGTCTAGGGTGTTGTATTCGGTATATTTATTCTCCGTGTGTTGCGCGATATAGTTTTCGTTAAGATTGATGTAGAATAGTGGCCGTTTTTACAAGGTTTGTTATATTCTTTAACCCGTAAAAACGGAAAATGTTGAAAAAAACTTCATAAAAGATTGATTAAATCATCCATGTCAACCATTTTAAATAAAATATGCTTAAAAGAAATATTGCTGCTCAATATATATATATATATATATATATATATATATATATATCCAAGTGAATAAAGAATAAATGAATATATATATCCAAATGAATATATATATATATATATATATATATATATATATATCCAAGTGAATAAAGAACAAAGAAAGTATTAACAACGCTCAAAACATTAATTTAAAACTGTGCTCAATATAGAAATAGAGCTATGAATATTCATTATAAATTATAGTTTACAACATGTACAAATTATAATTTACAAAACGTGTACATTTTGTTTAGACATCGAAAGAACACTGTCTCATCAGGTAGTTAATAATGTTGTAATTATTATTAAATACCTGATGAGACATTGTTCATTCGATATCGAAACAAAATGTACATATTCTAAACTATGATTTATAATATATATATATATATGGTGTAAACAGATATACATTGTGTATACATATATACATAGTGTATATATATATATATATATATATATATATATATACACACTATGTATATATGTATACACTATGTATATCTGTTTACACCATATATATATATAAGCTTAGACCTGATAAAAAATTCAACAAATACTGTGATTTTTTGTTGTCTTTTAACGACATCACCATCAAGTATATCAGACGGTATGAACGGATCCTACACAAAATTAATAGACAAAACTTGTCTATATTATTCAATGAAACCTGCATTAATGAAAAAATGCTGCCAAAATACACACAATATATATATATATATATATATATATATATATATATATTATAAATCATAGTTTAGAATATGTATATATATATTTATATTATAAATCATAGTTTAGAATACATATATATATATATATAGCGAATTAAATCGATTAGACGGAACTGTTCGGAAATTCTCGGTTGTTGCGCAAGATCGAAATCAGGCATCATTGCAATTAAGGGGTTATCCATACTGGCCTTGTTTAATAATGTTTCATAACGCTAGACTATGCACTATCTTTCCAAATCTACATTTGGACTCTGTGGGTATTGAATAGTCTCGCTGTTGAGATTATTCTTAAGACCCTAGATGCTATGCCAGGCCACAATTTGAACAACATAACATACGCGAATGATGCAGTGCTGATAACAGACACGGAAATGAATCTATAAGACCTCCTACAGAAGGTGGCTAAAGAGAGTGACAAGTAAGGACTACAAATAGACTGCAAGAAAACCGAACGCATGGTTCTCAGAAAAAGTAGCCGCCGAAAATGCCAAATGCAGGCGCATTCTAGAAACTGAGTAGAGTCTTAAGAGGCAGAAACATTTTGCCAGAAACAAAAAAGCAAGTACTTGATTGTTATATAATGTCAGTTCTTCAATATGGCAAAGAATTCTGGACAATATCATTGAAGATGAAGAAAAAACCTGAAGCAAGTGAAATTTGGTTCTACAGAAGGATATTGTGAATATCATGGATCGAGCATGTGAGCAATGATGAGGTTTCGAAAAAATAGAAACGAAAAACAAATTAATACTGAGCATCAGGAATAGACATGTAACGTTTCTGGGACATGTTATGAGGAAGGAGGGCTTGGAGAACCTGATACTAAAAGGTCAGATAAAGAGAAAGAGAGATATGGGAAAACAACGTGTAACGTACTTGACTGGCCCTAGCAGGTGGATGGCAGAACGGGGGTTAGGTTGTGTAACTGAAGAAAGCCCTCTAAGAGCCACCAGGTATAGGGAAACGTGGAAGGCCATGATAGCGTAAAAGAACAAGGCACATAGAAGAAGAAGAAGAAGAAGAAGAAGAAGAAGAAGAAGAAGAAGAAGAAGAAGAAGGGTATTGAATAAAGAAAAAATCCTTTAGCAGGTCGTCGATGGTCTATGCTGCATTTGAGAAGAGAAAGCTTTGAGTTTTTAGGAAGTGAACCTCACAAGAACCATGTCAAACGACCCTAGCAATTTGGGGCACCGAAAAGAACAAGACCCTATGTTTTTAATAAATTAATTTCTAATCAAAGACGGTAATAGAAAGAAAGCTGTTCATTATAAAACAGTGGCCACTAGCAGCCGTAAACATAGAGACCCAGCGAGAGACATGAAGAATGACTAAATCACTAGCCACGATTCTAAAAGGAAGACATGCCCATTTATTCTGTTCGACCCCCTCTAATCAGCCTTACTTCTGCCTCAACAAGCCTATAGCATATTAGAATAAAAAAAAATTGCGTTATGCTACAACTGTTTAATAGTTTGGTTTTGTGAGTAAATAGTTATTTTTTAAGACATTCGTTTGCCTGTAAGAAGCTACCCACTGAGAACGAACCTGTTTTCTGATCTGAGCTGAAACAATATTTTTTCAAAACGGAAAAGAAAAATAACTCCAGGGAAAGCAATTAAAATACAGTAATCTGTTGTGAAAAATCGCTAAGCGTGAAATAATACAGACAATAGGTAAAAAACAATGATGTTATTTTTATGTGTACACTAAAAATTATTAGTGATTTAAAATAGTCCACTATTATATATATATATATGTATGTATGTGTGTGTGTGTGTGTGTGTGTGTGTGTGTGTGTGTGTGTGTGTGTGTGTGTAGTCATTCGCAGACAAATCTGTTTTTCTCTATCACAGCTCATCAGTACGATTAGACATCCGATTGCTTTTAGTCAGGATTAGAACCTGACCGAATTGACATCATTCGGCGATTCGATCTCTGAGCCATGGGTGCTCGGTACAAGAAAGCAAACTTTTAGCGTGTGATATACCATGAAAACATACGCCAGTAACTGAGAGTGTTCTAATTTATTACTGAATGAACGATGCGTAAATACTAGGGCAGCTATTGTTTTTTTAAAGTCTACCATTCTTCCAAAGTGCACTATCAGAATGTGAGAGCGTGGAATAGTCATCCGCAGACAGATCTGTTTCGCTGTATCAAAGCTCACCAGTTCGGTCAGACACACACACACACACACACACACACACACACACATATATATATATATATATATATACAGAAAGAGGGGGTGAGTGAAAAACAAATATGTGCCTCTGTCACACATGCAAGTAGAGATCTTATATCAGTAAGAATGAATATGACCCAATTTTTCTTCCACATAATTTTGCATCTACAAAATGCTTCTCCTATGCAGAAAAAGGTACCACTGGTTTGCTTTTTAGTTTTTTGCTCTTTAAATATAAATCCTGCATTTCTTTTTCTCCAGAATTTTATTACCTTACCTAATATCAATTCTTCGTCCGACATTTTCTTTTTCACACATTCTTGACTACGAGTACATTATCTCATCCTCTATAGTGCCATATCGATTTGTGCGTCGCACTTAGCATAATTTGCAGACACCACTTGCCGGCATATTTGTAAACACATCAGGAAATGGAATTGTGTGGCGCATGTTAGCATAAGTGAGAAATATATTGTCTTTTTTTTGTTTTTTGTTTTTTTATTGTTTGTATTTTTGCGGGAGCTCGCCAAATATCTGTTTTAAAAGAAACGATTTCCGATGGTGTTTCCAGTTCGGAACTCCAAACACCTGGCGCAAATAAACTCAGTACTTGCATGATTGTTTACAAGCATTTCTCGTCCGAACTTCTGAAATGGAGTATTTTTATTCATTGATTTCTTTGAGCGACAATCCAAAAGCGTTTGATAAGTACATCACAAAGAACAGTTGGAAGTGTTAAATAAGCTTCATATTATTGGGAAGGATATTAGAATAAGGATGTGTCTGGTGGTGCCTTGGATATCGGCTCGGAACGGGAAATCGTGGAACCGAGTTCGAATTCCAGTTGAATTTCTTGCATTCACTTACGCTCAAATACCCTTGAGAAAGGTATTAATTCGTTTCTTCTCTCCAGTTATGGGTTAAAAAACAGGACAGATTGGGTTCTATAGCCTTGGCTTGCAACCAGTCTATCGCAGAAAGTAATGGCAACCTACTGCCGGTAGAATCTTCTGCCCAGTCATATCTCTTTCGAGACACGATCGCCCAACAGTGTATCACGTATGGCACTTAACTGACTGATTAGAATAAGAACGATATTAGTATTATGTGTGTTGTGGAGCAATAGATATCGGCTCGAAACGATAAATCGTAGAGCAGTGTTCGAATTTTATTTGAATTCGTTGCATTCACTTATGCGAAAATAACCTTGGAAAAGGTATTAATCCGTCGCTTCTCCCTTTAACTATGGATTAAATAGTAGAACACATTGGCAGGAAACCAATTTACGGCAGAAAGTAATGACAACCTACTGCGGTAAAATTTTCTACCCAGTTAGTCATGTCTCTTTCGAGACATGATCACCCAAGTGTGTATCACGTATTGCACTTAACTCATTGATTAGAATGATCCAGAATTTATACAGAGACAAATCAGCTTATATACAAAATTCTTATTCTATGTGTCGTTATCCTTCATGACGTTGTCATTATGGCTCTCCACAAGTTCTTGTCGCTTGTAGATCTAAATAATTTTTGTCTATTTGCCATCTCCTAAGAAAATCTGCCCTCATATCTATTCATTCAAGCTCACCAGATAGACGGAGCATTGCTTTCGTCTTTCTTTCTTGCCTTCAATCTGTCCTATGATTATCAGATTTGCCAAGTCTACTTTCCTCATTATTTACCCAAGAAACCGCAACTGTCTCCTTCTGATGTTAAGAATAAGTATTTTTTAATTCCCATTTTTCCTAGATGATCATGGCTCTTCACATCTTCTCTGGTGCAGTTCAAAGAATAATCTGACACTGTAACATCACTCTTCGTTTTTATTCATTTGGCTTTTTTAAGGCATATCAACCTTTTGCAGGTTATTTAAAAACATAAGTTATTTTTAGGTTGTAAAAATGTTTTGGAGACTATAATAATCTACTGTTATAAATTCTACAAATAGCACTATAACTGGTGGCGATAGTAAGGGTGGATTCATATATGCCCCAAGCATATTTGCACGTGAGTGAATACAACGATCCCGTCTGGAATTGGAACTCGGTTGTCCAGTTTCCAATCCCAAGCCCTTATTCAGTACCTACCTCCTGTACATCGAAGCATACAGCACTTGATATTTTTAAGCTGTTACCGATTGCAACAATCGACGTTGCTTAATATCGATGATCATACGGGAACCGGTGCTTCAACGTGATATTGCGGCAAGCCTCACACTTCGAATTTTGCACTGTTACCTGTTCATACAAATTCATTAGGTTGGTTAGTCTCTTTTTATGCCCTTTTTTCAGTATGCCTTCGTTTTGCTTATTCTTCCTTCAATGCGCCCTGCCCGTTTTAAATTCTCTAAGCTATTTTCCTCATAAAATATTGCTGTCGAAGAAGTTGATTCATACATTTTCCATTGTTATTTACATAGGAGAATATTACGAATCCAACGTGAATTCCGAGACCTTGTCATTATACAACCCGTACATTCCAAACTTACGGTAACTGCTATTTACAAACGGTCACCTATGTAGGTATTGACCAGACTCTACGTTACTTAACTTAGGTGATCATACAGTGTTTTAATGTAATGAGGCTGTTAACCTTTCAGGAAGAAAGGAAACTCACATCTATATACAATGCTGGTGAAGTACATGCTATGTAGCCAACAATCCTTGAGTTCGTTATTGTACTGTAATTCTGACTACAGCCGATATGATAGATAGATAGATAGATAGATAGATAGATAGATAGATAGATAGATAGATAGATAGATAGAAAGTATGAACAGACTGATTTAGATAGATAGATAGATAGATAGATAGATAGATAGAAAGTATGAACAGACTGATTTAGATTTAGATAGATAGATAGATAGATAGATAGATAGATAGATAGATAGAAAGTATGAACAGGCTGATTTAGATAGATAGATAGATAGATAGATAGATAGATAGATAGATAGATAGATAGATAGTATAGAAAGTATGAACAGGCTGATTTAGATAGATAGATAGATAGATAGATAGATAGATAGATAGATAGATAGATAGATAGACTACTGGTACGAAAATTCAATACTAATAAGAAGAAAACAAATTTAATCATATAAAAACATTTTCATGTTTTGGATACGTACAAAATGACTAATGTACATAAGTTTCTAACTTGACGTTATTATTTTATTCTTTCTTTCTTGTAGCGGGTAAAGAGACAGTTACTGTAATAAAGATATTGCATTTGGAGTTCTTGTGTAAGTGCTAGTGTTTTGAATAAAAATAAGGAGGTAAGAAAAGTCAGTTGCGACACTTTCGCTTGCTTGAGTCACTTTGTGAAGAGAAAAAACATTTTAGTAAATTCTCCGAACTAAAAGATTTAAAAAGATTGTCGCCAATGAGGAAGCGACCGACTTTTATCGATCTGTCTGTATTCACAGTCATACCACTTTTAGTTATTTTTCGATCTATATCCATATATCTATATCAGTATAGATTTATCCTAAGAAGAATCAGGAATGATTCGACGACAATAGAAAACAGGTTGCTGAACTTCTTCAACTGTTAGAAGATTCCAAAATTGGATTCAAAATTCGTTAGTTAAGGTATATATACAAAGTGAAATCTATACTGTTATAAGAGCTACGTCTGTCCGTTCATTTGTCAGTCTGTCACATCTATACTATAATACTAGCCGTATCGCTCCGTTAGTTCGTTAAAATTTCATGTCATAATTGATATCTATACTATAATAAAAGCCGCGCTCATCCATCTGTCACAGTTTCAAATCTTTATCAATACTATAATAAGAGCTGCCTTCGTGTGTTCTTCAGTCCGTCTATCACAATTTTATATCTTAATCAATATCTATACTATAATAAGAGCCGTGTCCCTCCGTCTGTCCATGACAATTTCATATCGTTATACTATAATAAGAGACGTGTTTGTCATTGCCTCACATGATTCAATCAGTAATGAAATATACATTTGTTTAATAATATGTTACAGTGTTTCTTTCAGTAATACTTTAATTTAATTTAAACTAAAACTTAAACGTAAAATTGAAAACTAAAACATAGATGGTAGAATATTTTTAAGGCAGAGTGTCTACGTTTTGTGCCTCTGCGTCAAGGTAGGTTACTTGTATATATTAAATACAGCTGGTGAAACAAAGCTTCTCGTAGTGTCCAAGCGGTCTATGATAAGATGTTTACACTATCTTTTGAACAGGAGTAGAGGTTCTCCTTTTTTATCCTGTTTAGTATTGCTTTTCCGCTTTCTTCTGAAGTATATTTAACTCTATGCTTATACAGACCTCGCCTAAACTCAAAACTTTTATTAACTATTAACTGTCTAGTTATTATTTATTTTTCTCGAATCCGCTGAGTTTGACAAAGTGAACCTCACTGCTAAGCTTGAAATGTATCTCTAATCTGTGGTGGACAAGGATGAGAAATAGCTCGTGAATTTTAATGCTTCCAAACTGAAACTGCTGTCTGTTTACCACCATAAACAATCGCTCCTACCTAGTCTCGCAGTCAGTCAGTTAAGTGCCATCCGTGATACACGCTTGGGCGATCATGTCTCCAAAGAGACATGACGGAGTAGGTTGCCATTGCTTTCTGCGGTAGACTGGTTGCCAACCAAGGCTATAGAACCCAATCCGTCCTGTTATTTGACTCATAACTGGAGGGAAGAGACGGATTAATACCTTTCCTAAGGGTATTTGTGCGTATATGATTGCAACGAATTCAACTGGAATTTGAACTCGGCTCTTCGATTTCTCGTTCCGAGTCGATATCCACTGGACCACAACGCACATCCTAGTCTCGCAAGCCTCCCTAAAAGCAAAACACTGCGCCTCATCGGCCTAACTCACTCAGCCGACATCAAGTGGAATGACAACATCGAATCCATAGCTAAATCTGCTGCTAGGAAGGTCAGTTCACTGTGTAGGGCCAGGAAGTTTTTTCCCGTCTGAATCCATCGCCCGGTTCACACTCCACCCACGTCTATTGAACAGGTTAAGAGGCTCATCCCTTGTTCCCTCTATAGGATGTGGTACCCGGCTTTCTCTTTTCCAATCTTTTCACTATTGCGTAGCCCCCTGCACATCAGTGGCATTACCGCCTTGCTCGGGGTGATACGATTAAAAAAAATATCCAATCTACCATCTGCCTGTGCATTGAATAATGCTGTCACATAAGGTCAGGTGCCCCTGCGATTCATCTTGAGCTTCTTAACAAAATCCAACGAAGAATCTGCAATGTGATCGATCCCGACCTGGTAGCTCGGCCCCAGTCACTATCTACCGACGTAATGTGTCTTCCCTCTGTCTCTTCTACAAATACTTTTACGGCTTCTGATCCAATGTGCTTAGCTCCCTGGTGCCTCCTCGGCATGAACTTAATCGAGCTACTAGACTAGCAAATAGGTCTTACCCTTTTACAGTGAAACCAATAAAATGTAAACGCAACTTCTACTCTGTCAGCTTCTTTTCTGTGGAATTCCCTTCTGTATACTTGATTCCTTGACAGCAACAATCTCCAAGAATTTAAATGTAAGGTCAATTACCATTTCCTATCTCCTTGACTCGCATCTTTTCCATGACAACCTTTGTATCATGTTCTTCTCTCTATCCACTCTACTGTCATGCAGCTATCTCCACACCACTATTCTCATCCTTCCCTCACCCATTTTCCGAAACCTCCTATAATTTGTTCCTCCTTCTTATCACTCTCCTCTTATGTGACATCCTGCGCACCAGGGGCAATACTACCTTGCTTCGGGTAAAATAATTATAAAAAAACAGATAGAAGTAGATGGGTTCGAATGTTATCCAGTTCACACTCCTTCCTGGTATTTTTGTTCATGATTAGTGTTTTTAACTTTTTTTCATCCAATTTAGTATTGGTTCCTTGTAAAGTCTTTTATTCTCTTTCATTTCCAGTAGCGCTTTGCGTCTTTTTTTAAAAACCAATTCACCCCAACCAAAGGAATAATGACACTGAGAAGCAAGAGGCTACTGATGGCAAATTCAATGACCAACATATACATTTTATACTGAAATGCCCTCAAAACGAAGCTCACATCATTCGAAGCAATGATAATATTCAGTCGTCTTCGATGATCTGGACATTTGTTTTTTTCTCTATGGAAGTGAATGCTGGACGATATCATCAAAGATGAAGGAGAGGCTTAAGGCAACAGAAATGAGATTTTACAGAAAGATGTTGAGGATACCATGGACGGAGCACAATTGCAACGTGGCGTGTTAGAAGGGTGCAAACGAGAAGAAAACTAATACTAAATATCAGGAAAAGACTAATGAGGTTGTTGAGACACGTAATAAGGAGGGATTGCCTAGAGAACTTAATACTCACAGGTCGGATAAAGGGAAGGAGAGACAGGGGAAAGCAGCACGAGACGTACTTGTTAGGTCTGAGCAAATGGATAACGGAGCGGGGCTTAGAGATACCAAGAGGAAAAATATTGAGAGCGACAAAAGATAGAGCCAAGTGGAAGTCCATGATCGCCTCCGCCATGAAAGGACACGGCACATGAAGAAGTAGAAGTATACTAAGCAAGTTTTCTATAGTAAACCAGAGCAGGGAGAACGATTCAGTCAGAAACTTGAGAAATGCTAACATGACTGCATAAAAGATAGGTTAAAATAAATCGTCGTTTTTTGTATAAATTATAAACAAGAGATTAAAGACCGAACACTGTGAAGGACAAAAACAATATGGGGGTACGAAGATGAAGCAAGATGCTAGTCCAATGTGAACAACTTCAAAAACAAAATTATCGTGAGAAAATGGTATGAGTTGATATTAATTGTTGTATCAAATAGCAAAATATTTTTCCCGTGTAATATTTGTAGTTTAATTTGTCTGTCAAGTACTAAATTCCCCCATTGTGATGACATGACAATCAAATTCATTGCATTCACTTACGCGCAAATACCCTTGGGAAAGATACTAATCCGTCTCTTCCCTCCAGTTATGGGTTAAGTAACAGGATAGACTGGCTTCTATAGCCTTGGCTAGCAACCAGTCTACCGCAGAAAGCAATGGCAAACTACTGCGGGATAATCATCTGCCCAGTCAGTCATGTCTCTTTCGGGACATGATCGCCCAAGCGTGTATCACGTATGGCACTTAACTGACTGACTGAGAGCTTTTTCTGACATAGAACAATTAATAAGCATCAAAGATTCTTGGTCAATAACTTCTAGATGTTGTTTCTTTAAAAGAGCAGATTCATGCCAACTTCGAAGTTTCGTAAGGACACTGTTCTAATGTTGCCACTCGTTAGGGCTATTTCTACCAAAACATAGGCGTTAAACAATATCACAATTAAACAATATATATATATATATATATATATATATATATATATATATATATATTTAATCATTTCACCACTAGCAAGGCAGAAATGCCACTGATGAGCTGGGGGCTACTTAACTGTAAAAAAATTAATTAGAAAAGAGTGAGGAGTACTAACTAGTTAGAAAGGAGGAATAGAAAGCTGAGAATGCAGGTCCGATGACAGATACATAGGTGGAGAGAAAAGGAAGGATATACGGGGTGGGGAGAGGGCTAGAGTCCAGTGGTTAATAGATGAGTATTGACATTGCATTTAAATTTTTGGAGGTTGTAGCCGTCAGGAAAGCAAGAATATGGGAGCGAGTTCCACAGGCGGGAAGTGCGAGAGAAGAAGCTGCAGGAGTAGAATTGTCGTCTGCATTTGGCTAACCTAACTGTGAATGGGTGGGACCCAGTTGCCAATCTGGTTGCACGAGTAAACTCCTGTTGAGGAGGCACCAGTGACTTAAGTTCGTTGGAGCAGAAGCCATGAAAGTATTTATAGAACAGACAAAGGGAGGCCACATTTCGACGGTGGGGGAAGTGGCTGTAGTCGACCCGCTAGATCAATAACTATCACATTACAGACTCTCCTATACCAGCAGTAATAAATGGAGGAAAAGATTTGGTAAATAATCTCAATGGATCTTAGTAATACGACGTTTAATATTAAAACTCATTCAAGAGAAAGATCGATGTAAATTTAATTCACAAGAATATATTTTTTTTTTACTTCATATGTAAATTTAATATATGCATTAGAGGAAATAGCCATTTCTACATGTTCTTACTTTCTTTTCTTGCACTTCGCTATACTTGCTTTCCTGACGGCTACAACCTCTAGGAATTTAAATGCAATGTCAATTCCCATCTCTTATCCATTTAACTGCAGTCCTTTCTCAATAATCTCGTATATATTGTTTTTTTCTTTCTCTCTAAATTCACAACTGATTTCACACATGTGTTCTCATCCTTCTCTTAACTTTTCTCTGTCACCCCTGTAACTGGTTCATCTTTCTCCTTACTCTCTTCCTGTCTAAACTTTTACTTACTTATGCAGCCCCCTTCGTATCAGTGGCGTGTCTGCCTTGCTTGGGGTACAATGATAAAAAAAAATCACGCTTTAAAATCAAGCTGGTATTTTATATATATATATATATACATATATATATATATTATTAAACAATAATTAGTCAGAAATAAATTACACCAGTACACAGTTGTATTAAAAAGTGCTCAATACAGATATAATGTAGAGCTTTTAACTATTGTCATTCATAATTCAGCCTATTACGTAACCATGGTTTCACCTTTTGGGTATCTTCAGGAGTTTTTATAATAACTAATTTTCCGACGTTTTTTCGAACTCTTACAGGAACTTTCAGAACGCATATTCTGCAGATTGTACCAAGAAGAGAAGCTAGCCACAGTGTTATTTTTAGATCGAGAAAGGTTGCCACATTGGAAGGTCTAAAGTAATGTCTGGTTGTAAACACCTCAGTAAAATATGTGAAATATATTTTAGGATCATACAAACCCGGATGCAATTTTTTACAATTCTTGACCAGCTCTTTCCTTATTTTGTTTCTTATATACACACTACCGGCCATAATTATTAGGCAACTCCAGTGCTTTAAAAAATGATGTATTTCATACTATTTTTTAGTATTTATTGCCAAGTGAATAATTGCAAATGAAAATAGAATGTTTTTTGTTAATACTGCACAATAACATGTGTATCAATCGAATTTATAAATTTAATAATTACCTATATTGCAGTTTCATCAATGAAAGAATGAGGAAAATTTAAGGTGATTCGGACGAATTCATCTTTATTTCCTTGCCTTGTAAAATTTTGCAAAGTAATTATGGCCGGTAGTGTATATATATATATATATATATATATATATATATATAAACAGGATGTGATAAGTAAGTTGTTGCCATATTATATTTTTAATTGCGCGTTTACACATTGTTTTTTTTTTTTTTTTGCTGATCGCACAATATGGTAACGTAGGGTCCCTTTAGGCACCGTATATGAGAAAAAAAAACACAATAACATAATTCCCTTAGAAATTTGGAAACGAAAAGACTGTTTAGAATTTTACCAAAAGCTTTAATATGAACATTTCAGAGTGTTTGGGTGTTAATAAAGCGTATAGGTATCGGAAAGAGTTGGATGGTGATCATAAAGGTGCTTAAAGTGATAGTGGTATTATGCCTCCATTCATTTTCCCACATTGAACTCAGGCTGAGCACGAAAGGCTAAATCAAGTGTCTTGAAAAATTAGTGCTGCCCTGAGTCAAAATGAATGGCTGAAACATGTCACACAAGCAGAAGAACCCAGTCATGGTCGTCAGACAACTTTTGAGACCACATGACCCCCTTACATCGGGTCATCTAACTAACGAGACTGCAACCCCTTTGAACATTATGCGCAGAACGCAAATGTGTCCTTTTTCAACGAGATGAGGAAGTCACGAAGAAGTAGGACTTACTCTTTAGACGAATGATGTTGTTTTTCAGAAAGCTCAGTATATTAAAGCCAGATCCCCGTTTAATTCTTTAATATATGATTTTATTTTGAATATATATTTCAACCCTGATCTGCGTCCTCCTTGTCGGCTGTTAAATGAAGATACTAAAATCATGCATCGAATTAATTCGCTTTACCACAAATATCCTTGGGAAAGGTATTCATCCATTTCTTCTCCCTCCAGTTATGGGTTGAATAGCAGATCATATTGGATTCTATAGCTTTGATTGGCAACCACTATACCGCAGAAATTGTATGGAATCCAGCTGCGTGAAAATCCACCTAGTCAGTCATGAATCGAAAGAAATATGATCACCAAGTGTCTATCAGGTACAGCTGATGTCAGCAATGCTATCGAATCATTGGTTGAAGAGTTTTTAGCAGAAGCGTTAAAATTCCGACTTAAAAATCTTTCTCTTCATGTTGTAATTTTATCAAAAGCCTAATCCTTCCATTTATATTAAAGACCATTGTGTGTACACACACAAACACACACACACACACACACACACACACACACACACACACATATATATATATATATATATGTGCGTGTGTGTGTGTGTGTGTGCGTATGTGCGTGCGTATGTATGTGTTTGTGTGTGTTGTTTGGGCAACAATATTTCTTTTAGGCACGTTTCGTTAAAAACGACCAAAAATTTAATTTTTTTTAAATATGTCACCATGTTTTGTTTTTGATGGAGATAAGGAATGTAAAAATGATCCCTAATGATTTTCCCAAGCGCTTTCAGTCTGGCCATTCTCAAGCGTGTTATGTTTCTGCTGGTTTTTTTTTTTTTTTTTTTAATCATTTCACCCCGAGCAAGGCAGAAACGCCACTGATGTGCAGGGGGTTACATAAATGTAGAAAGATTAATTAGAAAAGAGTGAGGAGTACAAGCTAGTTAGAAAGGAACAATAGAAAGCTGAGAAAGCAGGTGCAATGACAGATACATGGGCGGAGAGAACGTGAAGATTATACAGGGGAGGGGAGAGAGCTTGAGTCCAGTGGTTAGTAGGTGAGTATTAACTTTGCTTTTAAATTTCTGGAGGTCGTAGCCGTCAGGAAAGCAAGAATACGGGAGTGAGTTCCACAGGCGGGAAGTGCGAGAGAGGAAGCTGCAGGAGTAGAATTGTCGTCTGCATTTGGCTAACCTGACTGTGAATGGGTGGGACCCAGTTGCCAGTCTCGTTGCACGGGTAAACACCTGTTGAGGAGGCATCAGTGACTTAAGCTCATCCGAGCAGAAGCCATGAAAGTATTTATAGAAGAGACAGGGAGGCCACATTTCGACGATGGGAAAGTGGCTGCAGACGAGTCGCCAGATCAGTACCTATCACATTACAGACTCTCCTTTGGAGCTTGTCAAGAACACTGAGGAGAACGGCAGGGGCACCTGACCATAAATATATCGTCATGTTTGGACTGAAACGCAATTTTATCTTGTCTTGTTTTTGAAAATGAGCATGCTTTAGAAGCTCGCACGTGCCGCACGCAACTGAAACTACTGTGAGCATCTTTTTATTAAAAAGTAAACTTTCAAAACACCATTTTCACTACTTAATAATATAAGGTTGATGGTAGCAAAAGATTGTTTCATATAAAGTGACACTCTAATAGCGAGACGCCTTTGACATCGTGAGTTAAATAGAATTCTTGTATTTTCGATGAGAATTTGACATAAGGATTCTTGTAAATTATTAGTTTATATATATATATATATATATATATATATATATATATATATATAATAGCAGCTTAGCCCGGTTTCACTCGGGTTGTTTAAGGAATAATAAGGATAAAAAACACATGATGAATTTATATAGCAAATACTTACACAACGTCCACCTTCGTCAGTTTTATATATATAGATAACAATATAGAATGTCTATATTGAATTAGGGTGGGAGGTGAAAGGCAACATATATAGATATAGATAATATAAAGTGGGGTGATCGATTGTATATTATAATCAATACATAAACTGATACCTGACTTTGTGGAGTTATATATATATTTCTACCCCTAATTTTGGCTTTCTGAAAATTTTCAGGGTGTCGTTATCGTTCTAAAATTTTGATCTACATCTGAGCGCAACTCCCGTCGAGCTAGACCGCAAAATGCAGACGCTAAGTCGAAATCTATCAAACAAACAAATACTTACCCAAAGTACCCCTCGTCTCCTTATATATATAAATATATAAGACATTACTCACCCATACTTAACATAGATGATTTTCTGATTAACTTTAAAAGCCGACAAAGCATGAACAGATATAGACAAACATTAATTGAAACTAGTGCTGTCACCTCCGCTGACTCTATCATAAGAATTTAAAATTTTGAATTGATAACTTATTAACATGTTACAATCCGCGAATCTGGAGTAGATATTGTAAATTTAGTATAGTGGTATGAAACAGTAACAAATAAGGATTCTCTAAAATACTGCAAAATTAAAATATACACCTAAAAACTCAGATCATATTTTAAATAGCTGTTTACAATGTAGACTTCCATAATGTATTATTTCATGATGATATATTAATTATTCAGCTACGTTTTTTGTTTTTATTTTCATGGTTGTAAAATTTGTTAAATTTTTAAAAATATCTCATTGGTAATTTCAATGCAAAAATGTATTATTAATATTTTTTTAGAAAAAAGTATGCTGTTATTTTTACTTTAAAAATGTATGTTTATATCTTTTTGATTTAGTAGTCGATTATTTGCCCGTAGTTGAGAACTTAACAGATGTTACCACCCCGAAGTCAAGATTATTGTTTTCTAGGCGTAGTTTCGATGTAACACAAACCTGAAAGTATGGGATACTCATTAAGGATCGAACTCAATATCAAGTCGTAACAGTTTTAGCGAGACATAACTGCTAGCCATTACGCCACGTTAGGATGACCTATGAAGATTTTCATATAGATAGTATGTATAAAGGTCAATTCATTCAGGAATGTCTTAAAACAAACATCTGTGTTGAACAGTTCTCTCAGATAAACAATAACAACTGATTTTAAACGAATTAATATATTAATCTGAAAGAGTGATAAAAGAAAGTCTCTTTAGAGAATAATGGATTAATTAGCTTAAAGCTTTTTTGTAATTGTTGATCGGAGAAAATGGTTCTATGCTAACCGCTCTTACAGAATCATAAGCGTCGGGCATTAAAAGTTATAAGACAAAGAATTGTTTGATAATTTCAGCAATGAAAATAACTAAAAATGAGTCAGACAGACAGGAAATAAGAAGAGAGACCAATGATAGAAATTGTGAGTGAGCGAGAGAATGAGAGCGAGAGATAGAGAGAAAAAGACAGCGTGAAAGAGGGACAGAGAGAGAGATAGAGATAGAGAGAAAAAATGAAACATAGAGAGAAAGAAACAGAATGAAAGATAGAGAGAAAGTACTAAAGAGAGATACAAAGATAGAGAGAGCATTATCTTTATTGATCTCGATCTCACGGACTGGTAGACATAATTCCCTTTTTAAATAAAAAAACAACTAAAACACAATTTCTTCTCAAATTCATACGAAAATAACATTTATATAATAAGTAATTATACGTATATATATATATATATATATATATATATATATATATATATATATATATATATATGCACTTAATTAGTGTTTACGCCGACAATTTTTTGCCATCTAAAGCTCACCCAGGTGGATAAATATCCTTTATTTTTTCGTAATATTCACCGGCAATCCGATGATTGCATTCACGTAAATGAAACTGTAGTTGTGGTTGGTCATGTTTAGCAGGAATCAATATATTCTACAGTATAGTTTTCAGTCGTATTTTAAGGCATTGAACACTTTTCTTCCAGATGTGATCTTTAGTCGGCTCTCTTTGGATACCTAATTTCTACCAAATATATATATATATATATATATATATATATATATATATATATATATATAGCTAACGATATATACATTTTTATGTAAATTGTTATTTATCAAGTTCAGTTTTGCAAGAAAAGATGTTTGCCAAATTGGAAGATGTTTTTGTACCGCATTTCATCCTTTGAGACTTCATCTGGGCTGAATTGCTTTAGATCATTGTGACTACATATGCACACGAACGGGTGACTCAGAAGGCCATAATTATGGAGGAATCAGTAAGAATAAAAGACTAAAGGAATAACGGTCAGTTAGTCTAGGCACATGCACAATATGGAACCGTATATTATTATATATTTACCAGTATATATATATATATATATATATATATATATATATATATATATATATGCTGGAGAAAGAGAGAACGAGAGTGTGAGAGAGAGTGAGTGAGAGTGAGAGAGAGAGTGCGAGATATAAAGATAGACAGAGCGAGAGAGCTTAAATAGGGCGATGTCACAAGTTATTTTAACCGAGGTTTTGAGCGCCCTGGCTTTGTTCACGCTAGATAACGAGCTCTTTCCCAGAAACTGTAAATAAGGTTCAGTCAGTCACTTAGTTGTCATTAGTGATACACGCTTGGGCAATCATATCTCGAAAGAGACATGACTGAATGGACAGAAGATTATCACGCAGTAGGATGCCATTACTTTCTGTGGTAGACTGGTTGCCAGCCAAAGTTATAAAACCCAATCTGTCCTGTTATAAAATCCATAACTGGAGGGAAGAGACGGATTAATACCTTTCCCAAGGGTATTTGCACGTAAGTGAATTTAATGAGTTCAACTGGAATTTGAACTTGACTCCTCGATTTCGTTCCGAGCCGATATCCACAGCACCACAACGCACATAAGGTTCACTCAGCTTAATTGCAGTATAAACCACATGTGGACTGTGGGCGTAGCACAAACACAAATGTTCGTGAGCAGGTGTCTGCAACGGAGATTAGATAACCGCTCTACTAGACAGGTATCTTTGGATTCGCGGTAACCAGCCATATAACAATGGTCCAATTATACATCTTAGAAAATGCGATCAGCATTTCATGGAACAGTATTGAATCCATTGCTTCGATTCACTATGCGAAGCAAGAGTTATTCTCTTCAGAATCTATCTTACATATCTATAATTCTACCAGTCTTTCTTGCTTAGAATATTGCTGCCACATATGGTTCGGTGCCACTGCTCATTGATAAGATCCAAAAAAGAATCAATAATATTTTTGCTTTTAATCTGGCAGCTCGGCTTCAATCACTTACCCACCACCGTAATGTTGTCTCTCTTTGCCTTTTTACTAAATACTTTCATGGTAATTGTTCGAGTCATCTCTATCACTTTATGAAATTAATCGTAATACTAGCCTGGCGTCGAGATCTCTTTAATTTACAACTAAACTAGCTACATGTAGCTGTAGGTTCTATGCTAAGTTTCTTTTCTCGCACTTCCCGCTTGTCGAATATCCTTCCAGCTCCCTGCTTTCCAGATCAATTTCAATCTTTAAAATTTTAAATTGTAATGCCAATCGTTATCTACTATCCTCTTGATTATTCCTTTTTCTTTCTGCTCTTTTTAATAATTCTGTTTCTAATTCTTCCACACCCGTAACCTGCTTGGGTTTTAGTGGCTTTACTACCTTGCTTGGGAGTCATACTCATTAAAACTCTTGGAAAGTTAATTTCTTGAAACAATTCAATAAAAATACTTCATAAAATACTTCATAAAATACTTCATAAATTTTAACTGACAATAACACTTCGGTTAATGAATGACGAATTTTTCCTGTATGAAAACGGTTATTTTAACCACTGCCAATATTATTGTATAATTTTTAATAATGTTCATCCAATATAACGTCAAAAAGCCACTTATAGTAGAGGGTTTCAGTGTCAATTTAAATTAGCGTAGGAAAGAACAAGTTAGGATTTCAGTGCTGCATCATGCATTAGAAAGAATTGGAAACCCAATACTAAACAAAAAATAAGGAAAAACTATCTCTACTCCGTTTCAAAAGACTAAGAAGGGGTGTAAAGCTGACGATAGGTCAACCTAGGTACTCCTATTGATGGAAGAGTTAAAAAATTAAATGAAATAAATAGTTAATGAATAAAATATCAGAGACATTAGGAGTACAGAGCTTAAACATTTCTGCTTCAACTCTGAAGATATAAACCTTTACTCCTGTTCAAAATACTGGAATGAAATGTGATGAATTATTTTCTGACCTCATCGCGCAGATGCTGAAATTCTGAGTTGGATTTTATATTGCCAGGTCTATTTGATCTCAGTAACTGTAAATATTACATGAAAATCTATTTATGTCTGGATATTTGATATAAAAATATCAAAAGAATCTGTAAATTTCCCACAGATTTGAAACAACGCTTGAGACCATTGAGGTCCGAGAAAAGAAACGAAATGTTTAGAACGTTCTTTTTTTGTTTGTGCGTGCGTGTGTATGTGTGTGTGTGTGTAACCATCAGAAGACAAACATCAAAGATTCTGCTGAATGACAGTGATTCTTTGAAAAAGAAACGCGCTCCTTTCTTTTTTTTTTATTGGGATTGCAAAGAACGGATGACAACTTCTTCGAAACTCATGATTTGTTTGCAAAAATCAAAGTGACGTCGAATGTTTGACAGCTTTGAAAAAATCTTATAATCAAAGACTGATGTGTGTTCCTGAAGAATTTCATGTTATTTATTCCATTTATGCTGTTCGCAACGTTTTGTTGCCTCTATAGGAGAGGGATCTGAGAAAATAGAGAATGTCTCAAAAAACATATTCAGGAAAGGCTACTTTGTATGCTTATTAACATTTAAATTCAAAGGGGAAGAAAGCGGCATAACCTCTCCAAATCAGGTGCTGCTGCCGTAGATTCTACAGCAAATAGATCTTTACGTGATAGCGTTGTTAATCCCACATTCAGCTGGTTTTGGATTTAGTTATTTTGTTTTCTCGTACTGGTTGCCAACGAAGGTTAGAGAACCAAGTCAACACTGCTATTTAAGCTTGAAAAGGTAGCGAGGAATAACCAACCATCTGCATTAGAACTTGACTCAGCATGTCCAGCTTCTTTGCTAGAGTCCGCTATAATACGCGCATATCTCACTGACATGAGATTAGCAATTAGATCCCACCCTTTTACAGTGAAACCGATAAAATGCAGCCGTAACTTCTACTCCAACAGTTTCTTTCCTCGCACTTCCCGACTGTGGAATTCTCTTCCAAACGATTGCTTCCCCGACGGCTACAATCTCCAGGAGTTTAAATGTAAGGTCAATAGACACCTCCTAACACACTAACCTGCTCCCATTCTATCAAACACTTCCCATCTGCCCAACCCTCATCCTCGGTATCCTTACTCATCTGTCACCTTTCTCCTGACATTCCCTATGTCTAACCACTCCTTCTCTTTACCTTCCCCTATGTAGCCCCATGCGCAATAGTGGCAGTGGAATGCCTTGCTTGGGGTGAGATGATTAAAAAAAAAATTCTGTTGACCTTTCCTCATGAGATTGCATAAACTATTCCATTTTATTGCTTTACATATTAAAATCTTGAAGTTCTGGGAAGCCTAAATGTATGTCATTTTCTTACTATTTTTATCATTTCACCTGAAGCAAAGCAGGAGCGCCACATGTGCCCAGGGGGTTATTCTTCTTCTATGCGTCGCGTCCCTTCAGGATATAGATGATCACAGCCCTCTGCTTACCACTATCTTTTGTTCGTAAAATCTCTTCTCGTGTTATTCCGATCAACTCCCGCTCTACCATCCATCTGTTCAAGTCTATCAGGTATGTCGTGCGCTGCTTTCCCGGGTCTCTCTTTCCTTCCTGTGAGCATCAGGTTTTCCATGCCTCTTTTTTCATTACATATCTCAATTCTTCAGCTGTCTTTTTCTGATGTTAAGTATCAGCTTCCTTTTTGTATATATCCTTTTCAAAACCTCGTCATTGCTCGGGTGCTTCGTCCATGGCATCCTTAGCATCCTTCTGTAGGACCACATTTCGGTTGCTTCAAGTTTACTACATGTTTGATAAAATTATCTAGCTATTGCTACCATACTGAAGGACAGACATCGCATAACAATCCAGTACTCTTTTTCTTTCCAGCGAAATTTTGCTGTCTCATAATGTTATGTCGCCAAGTATAAATGAATAACTCAACAACAGAATCAGAATATAAGTTGTATTCCGCGGAAAGACGGTTAGTATGTACAGAAGTGATTAGTAATATTTACAATAGAAAAGATACAAGAGTCCAATCAGTCGTAAGACGTGTGTATACGTGATTACTTTCGGTACGCCACCGGAAGTGTGACTAACTCTTCACTGACTCGCACTGACTCTTCAGTAACTCATTAGAGATTCTCAAGTGACTCTCTACGACTCATTATTTAGTCGTCCCTCTCAGTAAGGGCAACATATAACACATGGTCAATTTATATCTGGGATTTCCGGGCTATATGGCCAGGCCAAAAAATATCTATTTTTGCCCAGTCGTGCTTCTATCCTTCGGCGGAACCACGACTGGGTTATTGCTCTCTGCTCGGAAACAGAGAGCGCCCTCTACCCGAAGGCAGAGAGTTGACAGTGTCGTAGAGTCGTCAATCTAGTGACTCTGTACGACTCTCCTGTAGAGAATCCATCATTGCTCTATATAGCAATGGAAACAGTCCATTTGTAGTCAAATAGGAGCAGCGCCCTAACACATAATAAGCTACTTAGCTTCTGGAATGCATCCTTGACCATACCAATGCGCCTTCAGATATCTGTATAGCACTTTCCGTCCGCTGTTAGAACGATTTCCAGGTATTTAAATTTCTGCACCTGTTTAATTTTTGTATCACCAAATTATAGTTGGAATTTTGGCTTTCTCTTTTTACCTATTACCATGCATTCAGTTTTTTTGTAGTTTATTTGTAGTTTTTTTTCACTTTCTTTAAGTACTTCCTGTATAAGTCTTGTAGTTTATTTCCTGTATCTGCTATCAGCACTGTATCATCTGCTTATCTTATATTGTTCAGACTGTGGCCATCAATAACAAATCTTGGTAAAACTTCTACACCTACAGAGAACGAAAAATCAAGATACAGAGGATGTCGAAGAAAGGATTACAGAAGGATGGAAATCAAGGAGATAGAAGATGGTAATTTTCGTTGTATTTAATCTTATGGAGATTGTAGCTATCAGGGAAGCAAGCATACGGAAGGGATATCCTCTCACAAAAAGAGCGAGAAAAGAAACTATTAAAGTAGAAGAGAGGGTTACATTTAAGTATTTCGACGATAAAAGGGTAAGACCTAGATGCCAATCTAGTAGCACGCGTCAGTACATGTGTTCGGGGCACGAAAGAAAAGAATATGTCAGAGAAGTAGTTGTGAAAATACTCGTAGAAAAGACAGAGAGAAACCACTTCATGTCTGTTTGAGAAAGTGATTGAGAGCGGGATGCCAAATCAATTATATTGAAGATCCTTCTTTTGATTTTGTCGAGAACCTCGAAGATGAATAGCAGAAGCACCCGACCAGATATGGCAACAGTATTCCATGCACGGACGAAATGTAGATGTATAAATGTGCAAAATGGGTTCTGACGAGAAAGAAAAAAATGCCTAACACAGTGATTCAAAATTTCTAGTAGAATATTATGGATTCGATGTAGTCATTTCATTTCAGGTCGTTTGAGAGAGTGAGGCCAATGTGATTTAGTGAGTTGTACTGTGATAATATGGACGTATTATAGTCTGGTTACTTTATGAATACTAACAGTACTATTTAACCTGGTACTACCTGCTGCATAGTCTGATTATCGGAAAATCAAACTGTTCCACCACCATTTTTATATGTCCAGTAGACATGCAGAAGGATTTAAAATAAACTCTGTCAAAAGGCGGAGGAAACGTTTCATGGAATCGACGCCCTGTTAGTACAGGTAGTTTGAAATTAGTACTTTTGGGTTGTTTGAATCATTAGCCTTCGTTAAACCCCCTAATTAAGAAAAAAAAAGAAAGAAGGTAACACCTGTGTCTTCACAGCGTCCAGTAATGTTGACTGACTTTGACTATATGATATTCTTGATTAACAAGTAGCACTGACCGAGTGCAACTTCTCTTCCATTTTAAAAATGTCCTTCACGGGCATTTGTAAGACGCAACGGAGTCTCATAAATATCATTTACAAGTTAGATTCTAACTAATTTATATTTTTTTAGTTTTTATCTTTTTCGAGATTACATTTTAGCTAAAAAAGATATGAAGTACAAAAGGACAAAAATAAAAGACAAAATTTGAATTAGTTAAAATCTAATCGTGAAGAAAGTACAAGTTAAAAAAAATTAATTTTTTTTAACTTAGATTTTTTCATAATTAGATTTTAACTCGTTCAGATAGTGTCTTTTATATTTGTACTTCATATCTTAGATTTTAACTCGTTCAAATTGTGTCATTTATTTTTGTAATTCACATCTTAGATTTTAACTCGTTCAACTTGTGTCTTTTATATTTGTACTTCATATCTTAAATTTTAACTCGTTCAAATTGTGTCTTTTATTTTTGTACTTCATATCTTAGATTTTAACTCGTTCAAATTGTGTCTTTTATTTTTATATTTCATATCTTAGATTTTAACTCGTTCAAATTGTGTCTTTTATTTTTGTACTTCATATCTTAGATTTTAACTAATTTTAACTTTTTCTTCCATTTTTACAATATAACCTTTCAAAAATGGAGTTTTAACTAATTTCAGATTAGTTTTATTTTATGTTCATTTAATTTAAGGGTTACGTAACACATCTGATTTCGATTTCCCTTAGAATTCGTTGCATTCACTTACGCGCAAATACCCTTGGGAAATATATTCATCCGTCTGTTCTCCCTCCAGCCATGGGTTAAATAGCAGGGGAGATTAGGTTCTATAGCCATGATTAGTAACCAGTCTACTGCTGAACGAAATGGCAAACCATTGCGGGGAAAATCTTTTATGCTCATTCAGTCATGTTTCTTTCGAAATATCTTTGCCCAATCTCTTATCACTGACTGACGCAAAGGAGGTCTACTAAGATAGTTGTATATCAATAGTCGCAGACTGACCAATGCTATCACTTATAATGCGTCTTTATTTTCAAAATTAATTTTATTTTATCTTTGTTATAATTGTCTGTGAAAATTATATACATATTTTTTTAAATACACAGCAAAGTTATAATCACGAGTGCCTCGGTTTCATACACGTGCACTAAAATTGTTGTTCAATTTTAAGTCAATTTTATAATTTTATTTTCTGAAAATCTCAAGACATTTCGACGATGCATCTTTGGGGTCATTGTTTACATTCTTTTTGTCGACTATCTTATGTTTGCAAACGTAAGAGTTTTTGAAAAACATGGAAAAACATGAGATACCAACATAAAATACAGAAGTTTAAATTTCTGGGAAATGTTTTAACGGAAGATGCTAAATGCAACATGAAGATATGAACACCCGGTGAACCAGCAAAAGAAGCAATCAAAAAGCTAAACATGATAATGGGAAACAGGAAAACTCATTAGAAAGAAAGGAAAGGAGACTAACAGAAGCTGCGTAGTGTATTAAGAAACAGGAAAAATTCACTAGAAACAAAGAAGAGAGGACTGGATTGCTATGTGATGTCAGTTCTTCAATATGGCAGTGAACGCTGGACAATATAATCAAAGATGAAAGAAAAACTTGAAGCAACTGAAATGTGGTTCTACAGAAGAATACTGAGGATATCATAGATCCAGCATGTGAGCAATGATGAGTTTTTGGAAAAGATGGAAACGAAAAAAAATTAATTAGGAAAAGCAATGAAGAAGTGGGGATTGGAGAACCTGATACTAACCGGCCAGACAGAGGGGAAAAGAAACAGAAGAAAACAGCGGATAATAATTTGACGGGCCTGAGCTGGTGGTTGACAGAACGGGGGTTGCGTGATGTAATAGGAGAAAGCGTGTAAGACCACCAGGGATAGGGAGACGTGGAAAGCCATGATCGCCTACCTTCTGAAAAGGCAAGGCACATATAAGATATCCGTCCTTTTATATAGTATTGAAAAGTTGAAATTCTATCCCCGGATGAGAAGAAAACTGGAGACAGTTTAAATTTTGATTACATAAAGATAATGACAATCCCATAACTTCTACAGAATATAAAAAAAAAAGTTGAAATTCGTTGGATACATAATGAGGAAGGGCTCTCGGGAGACTTAAACCCCACGGAGTATATTGGGGGCAAGAAAGGTACGTCAGTGGGACCTGACGACCAACAGAGGTTTCATTTTCGATAGTGTAATTGAAAACTAGCCCCCCCCTTTTTAAAATACTTATAATTTATTTATTCACTGCAAGATATATATATATGAGATAAAAGTAATTAGCATGAGGTTTTATTTTAAATTCGATATGGGCACCAAATTTAAAACTAGCTTCTCGAATCACCCAGTAAATTGCGACGTACAAGTTGAATTTTCAAGCCGAAGAAAAGCTTTCCAAGTTTCGGGATCGACTTATATATAGCGACTATAAAATGCCAACCTTTTCCCAAGAGTTGTGTATATATATATATATATATATATATATATATATATGTGTGTGTGTGTTTGTAGATCGATCACATGTCAACAGAATGCAGATTTTATCGTAGTTAAATAAATAAGTTTAACTTTGTAATTTACACGTGAGGATGATTTTGGAAAAAGATCAAAATTAGATAGGTTAACAGTAACAACAAGAAACATTATATAACTGGAAAGGATCAGTATGAAAATAAAATGTTTGTTAATTGACCACAAATAATGTAAATTTACTTACCACAATATTAATTCAATCTAATATATTATTTGAAGACAAAGTTTGTGTTTTTAGTAAAATTTTAGCTCTCTTGAAATTATACATTTTAAATCAACTTTTCTTTAGCTCGCCTCGCAAAAACACCAAACCTCAGAATGAAAAATTACAACTCCCCTCCAAAAAAAAAAAACGAAACAGTTTATTCACATTTTTGAAATGCTGGTGATATTTGAGGTACTTACAAGGAATTTTAGACGAAGAACAAATCTGATTTGACTTGAGCGCGATGTAGACCCCCCAACATTTAGAAATAGCGCGGCCGAATCGAATCCGAGTGTAACAGAAAGACCTCGCTCTAGGAGATTTTTTGGGGAATTTTATTAAATATAAATTCTTATTATTTTGGACTGAATTAACAGAAAAGATTCCCAAAATAAGTTGACACAATATGTTTGAAATGAACTCTCTCTCTCTGTATGTTTGTATATATATATATATATATATATGTGTGTGTGTGTGTGTGTGTGTGTGCGCGCGCGCACGCGCTTATTGTTACTCATATTTAAGCCTGAAGAGAAAAAAATCAGCATACAAATCTTAAGTTTGTTACATGAGGAAAAAATAAAGAGACGAGACACTGACGTTGCGAAAAAGTATTCTTTTATTGGCCCACATCAGTCTTTGATGTCTTCAGCGCCCGAAACTTCCATCGTTTCTGAAATAAATCCGCAGTGAACAACGTTGCTTTTGAAAAGTCGGCTAACAGACTAAAAAAGCAAGTGTCTATGACTAATAATGAGACGAAAAAGGTTAGAAATAAATATTTGGGAAAGAAAAGAGAAAAAACAATAAGAATATCAAACAGTAAATCTAATCAGAGGGAAGTATACATGCTGGGTTAGACGAAAGAACGATTGCGATTCCGTTTTTAGGGCTTTTCTCACATAAAACTAAACATTTGTTCATCAGAGAGATACATAAAATATACACGTGACATGAATACAATAGATACCAGTAATGATTTTGGTATGAACCATATTCCCCATTAAGATATCTGCCCTGACCATAAGGAGAACGAAATCTGCTGCTATGCAAGTGTCGCTAAACATCCGACTTTAGGGGAACTTACTACGGCCGTGCAGGAGGGACTAAGTCGAGGTTATGTCGAGGAACAGAGTCTCGTCTGGGGTAAATAAATGAGTGCCCCTCCCCGTATATGCGGGGGTCTATGGTTAATTTTTGCCCGAGAGTACGTGTTCGAAAATGGCCCTATGTAAGTATTTATCTGCCTCCCCCACTTGAGACAAAATGCGGCACAAGGCCTTTTTAATGTGTATAATCCGAGCCATATTAGTCAGTTAAGTGCCATACGTGATACACGCTTGGGCGATCATGTCTCGAAAGAGACATGACTGACTGTAGTAGTTTGCCATTGCTTTCTGCGGTAGACTGGTTGCCGACCAAGGCTATAGAACCCAATCGGTCCTGTTATTTAACCCATAACTGGAAGGAATAGAAAGATTAATACCTTTCCCAAGAGTATTTGCGCGTAAGTGAATGCAATGAATTCAGCTGGAATTCGAACTCGGCTCCCCGATTTCTCGTTCCGAGCCGCTATCCAATGTACCACAACGCAGGCTCGGCCAAAAATTACATGTCAACTTTTCCCCAACCGAGACTCTACCCTTCGGCGAAGCCTCGGCTGAGTTAGTCTCTGCCCAAAAGCAGAGAGTCAGACAATGTCAGAACTGCGTCTGATCAAAGTTAATCGCTAGGCAATGTAGCAAGAAATGACCCATGAATACCTCGACTATGTGCCACATCCCGCTTTTTTAAGAGGAGGCTCGGATAAATACCAAGGTCGATCAACCTCTGTCTACGTCGGACTTTCTCTCTTTCTCTCTCTCTCTCTCTCTCTCTCTCTCTGCGGGCGGAGAGGAATCCAGACTAAACTTTGACGAAAGGCAGTCTCGTCTGGTGAAAAACAGATAGGATGCCAGAGCTTATTAGATGAGAATGCCCCACTGTCAAATCGGACGTGCTACATGCCACCTTTGTGAGGATACTCTGGTAAATACCACTTTGCTTAAAGCTTACTGCTAAGCAATTTTGCATTGTTTCAAACAATCATACTACAATGATTACGTTATTTCCTGACCACTGACAATTCATTTTTCCATGCGTTTAACTGTAAATCTATTCGAAATCCAGATATATTATGCGTACTAAAACACAAAATATATTAATTCTTGTTGGTTGTTTTATTTTTATGGCATATCAATCTCGGCGGGTCATTTATTTATTACTGGTAATACCTTTTCCTTCAACAATTTATTGTTGTTTTTATATAAGTTTTCCGTTTAGTAATAATTTTTCTTTTCGAGTATCCAGATTGTTGTTTTAAGGGCAGGGTCCCCAAGCCCTACCCTTGTTATTTAACCCATAACTGGAGGGAAGAGGCGGATTAATACCTTTTCCCAAGAGGGCCAGTGCTTAACTGAATGCAGGGTATTCAACTGGAATTCGAACTTGGCTCACCGATTTCTCTTTCCGAGCTGGTATCCACTGCACCACAACGAACATCCGTCACTAAACGCTTACAGCATCTGGTATTCCTAAGCGGTCAGCCATCTAAGTACTGACCAGGCTCAACGTTGCTTAACTTCGGTGATCGATCGAGAACGGTGTATTCAACGTGATATGGCCGTAAGACATTAATTCTTGCCCACTGACAATATTTTTATTCCTGTCCTTACAATGATTTCTCTAGTAAAAATATTAAAATTCATTTACGACATATATAAAATATTCTTTTCATTCATGGTTGACAATTTTGGAAGCACTGAGATTAAACAAAGTATCTCAACTACTGATTGGTAAATAGAATAATAAATGTACGATCGACCAAATAAATGGGCATGGGGACAAATAGAAGGGACTAGTATTTATCTATCCCCGACCAAATAAATTCTTATCGACTCAAATATAAACGACTTATATTTGCCTTTCCCGGAGTCAAATAAATGCTGAAGGGACAAAAATAAACTGCCAATATTTATTATCCCCAGACCAAATCAATGCTTATCGACTAAAATATAAATGACCAATATTTGCCTTTCCCACAGTTATGTGAATGCTTACGAGTCAAATATAAATTATCAATATTTATCTATCAACGAACAAATAAATGCTTATCAACCCAAATATAAATTACCTATATTTGCCTTTCCCAGAGTTATGTGAATGCTTAGGAGTCAAACATAAATTATCAATATTTATCTATCAACGACCAAATAAATGCTTATCAACCCAAATATAAATGACCAATATTTGCCTTTCCCAGAGTTATGTGAATGCTTAGGAGTCAAATATAAATTATCAATATTTATCTATCAACGACCAAATAAATGCTTATCAACCCAAATATAAATTACCTATATTTGCCTTTCCCAGAGTTATGTGAATGCTTAGGAGTCAAACATAAATTATCAATATTTATCTATCAACGAACAAATAAATGCTTATCAACCCAAATATAAACGACCAATATTTGCCTTTCCCAGAGTTATGTGAATGCTTAGGAGTCAAATATAAATTATCAATATTTATCTATCAACGACCAAATAAATGCTTATCAACCCAAATATAAACGACCAATATTTGCCTTTCCCAGAGTTATGTGAATGCTTATGAGTCAAATATAAATTATCAATATTTATCTATCAACGACCAAATAAATGCTTATCAACCCAAATATAAACGACCAATATTTGCCTTTCCCAGAGTTATGTGAATGCTTAGGAGTCAAACATAAATTATCAATATTTATCTATCAACGACCAAATAAATGCTTATCAACCCAAATATAAATGACCAATATTTGCCTTTCCCACAGTTATGTGAATGCATAGGAGTCAAATATAAATTATCAATATTTATCTATCAACGACCAAATAAATGCTTATCAACACAAATATAAACGACCAATATTTGCCTTTCCCAGAGTTATGTGAATGCTTATGAGTCAAATATAAATTATCAATATTTATCTATCAACGACCAAATAAATGCTTATCAACCCAAATATAAACGACCAATATTTGCCTTTCCCAGAGTTATGTGAATGCTTATGAGTCAAATATAAATTATCAATATTTATCTATCAACGACCAAATAAATGCTTATCAACCCAAATATAAACGACCTATATTTGAGTTAATTGAGCAACATGGGGATATTAAACTCTGACCATTGTTATGGAACAGCTATTATATATTCTTTTCTTCCGCTTATAAAATCAAGTGGATTCTTAAGAGCAATGAGCAAATATGTTTTAATTGTGCAATATTATTGCGCAGTCAGTAAATTTTCACAGACTTTTAGTTTTTTATTTACGTAGATTTTTCAGAAAATTTTCGAAATTGTTTACCATGTCTTTGAGAAATTCTCAGGATATATGTCATCTTACAAAATGTCAAAGGCAATCTCCCCCAGTTTTATAATAATTTAGGATGCTGGGGAGCAAAACAGTAAGTGGAGTAACAGATTTATTTGAATTCTGTAATTCAGCAGGGTGACATGCCATTATCATTTTACACACTAGTCATAATGTTGTATTCCACCTACGCGCAAATATAATTAGGAAAGTTATTAATCCATTTGTTTTCTCTCCAGGTTTGGGTCGAATTCCAGAACAGATTGGGTTCTATGGCCTTGGTTGGCTACCAGTATACCGCAGAAAGTTATGCCAACCTATTTACAGAAAATATTCTGCCCTCTCAGTTAGGTTTCTTTCGAGACATAATTGCCCATATGTCACGTAACTAATTGGCATGATAGATTATACAGGGTGTGCCCGGACAAACCTGATATAAATTAAAATGTAAATAACTCAAAATCTACATGTCCTAGGCAAATGAAATTATATAGTCTTCATGTTGAACAATGTAATATTCTCATTATTATTCTATGTGCCCAGTCATTTCAGGACGTAGGTGATCATGGCTTTCCATATCTCCCTATCCCTGGTGGCTCTTAGCACGTTTTTTCCTGTTACAATACGTAACACCATTCTGTCATCCACCTGATTTGGCCTTTTAAATATGTCATCTGCTGCTTTCCCCTGTCTCTTTTTTCCTCTATCTGGCCTGTCAGTATCAAGTTCTCATTGCATGTCCCACCACTTTAGCTGTCTTTTCCTAATGCTCAGTATTAAATTCCTTTTCATTTCTATCCTTTTCAAAATCTCATCATTGCTCACATGCTCGATACATAATACCCACAGCATCCTTCTGTAGAAGCGCGCTTCAGCTGCTTCAACAAAGAACGTACACATTTGATAAAGCAGGGTGGTCAAATTTACATAATGTAAGAGCTATTAACGATAAAGTTCCGCAGTAGTGAAGAAGTAACTTACGAAGTCGGGTTCAAGAGAGATAAGTCACAAGGAATGAAAATGATATACCTTAGGGATAGTAATAAATGATTCAGTTCGAAATTCCTAGCATCTGAAGAATTACAGAGCGTACTACGGCCGAAACGTTGTGGAAATGGCAACGAAGATGAGGACAATGTATAATGTAGGTTTAAATTTTTATTTGAAATATTATTATTTTGATATTTTATAAATTTTTCCATAAATTTTTAAAATTTTTTCCCTAGAATTATAACTTAATTTTAAATGAAAATTTTTATTAATGGATGGTTTAATGGATCCTTAGTCATAGCTAGGGATTTTTTACCTAATTTCCTGCTTACCAGTAAATTGTTGAAAGAAGGTGTGTTACAAAAATTATTTCTATTTCTATTTTTTCTTCGTTGGTAAATCTTCTCTTTTAGATATTTAATATTTTGGCTTTCAATTCCACTATTTTTAAGACAATATTATAAGAGTTACCGTGTTTATTTAATTTGCTGAATTTCTACGAATTTTATATTCTATGAATGAGTGTACCTAATGGCTAGATTTTGGGTGAATATATAAAGGATTTATGTTTGGTATATATTATTTTCTAAAGTCACATCGAGGGACACTACTTTTTATGTTTGTATTAGTAATCACTTTTAAATTTAGATTATTAAATTCTATATATTAACTTTCTAATTTTATCTATTTTAAAATTTGTGTATTTTCTCACTACCATAAGACCATCATCCCTACATAACCCAATATCTTCTGTATTTATATCATCAATGGTTTTAAGATTAACAATTATTCTTTCTAATATTTTATGAAGTTTAATTCTAATCTAATATATGTACATCATAATTCTAACCATACCCCGTCAGTCATTAAACATACACCCTCTTCATTTGAATTTAGTTCAGCACTAAGTCTTTTAACAAAATAATTTTCAATAAACATAGCGAATTATGTAATTATGCCCTTAGAAATAGAGGTTATAAAGTTAAAACTATCAAATTCAGAAATCCCATCGATAATGA
>JBBBDQ010001205.1:267500-282500 GCA_037127315.1 Ascarosepion bandense
ACGCACGTTCTATCTAGTAGCACGCGCAAATACATGTGTTTTGGGAACCAGCCAAAAAGCTCTTCAGAGAAGTTGCAATGAAATTTATTGTAGAAAAGACAGGGAGAAGCAATATTATGTCGGTGAGAAAGTGACTGAAGGTGAGCTGCCAAGTCAGCATCAAGTAATATATATATATATATATATATATATCTCAGAGGTAGAATCGCCGACTGACGACAATTCGGTCGGGTTTCAATCCTGGGTTAAAAGCAATCTAACCGTACTGATGAACTGTGATGAAGCGAAACAGATCTCTCTGCGGATTACTATATATATTGATGCGTGTTTCATTTAATAATATAGACAAGTTTTGTAAATTCTTTTTATATCATCTGATAAGCTTAATAGCATTATCGTTGAAAGGAGAAAGAAAAAACAATATTGATACATATTTTTTAATCCTTTCTGAGCGTACTGAATACTGTCAATACTATCAATACTATCACACGGTAGTACTGAATACTATCAAGCCTCTCAATACTATCACACGAACGCGGGTATCCCTCAAGGCTCTATTGTAAATCCTACGCTTTTACTTATCTACATTAACGATCTCCCCGATGTAATAAGATCCCAAATAGGCATATACACTGACAACACTACGGTTTACTCTCACATCGATCAAAAATCTGCCGAGGCTGACAAATCAAACCTCGGTGCCGAGCTTGAAAATGACCTCCAACCCGAGGTGGACTGGGGTAAGAAATGGCTCCTGAATTTGAATGCTTCCAAAACGAAGCTGCTATCTATTAAACATCAGGGATAATCGTTCCTACACCCCCCACCCTTTAGCATAGATCAGGCTAGTCCTCCTAAAAAATAAAACACTGCGCTTTCTCGAGTTAACTCTCACATCAGACCTCAAATGGAATTAATATATAGAATCCATAATTAAATCCGCTGCTAAGAAAGTCGGTTCTCTGTGTAGGGCCAGGAAGTTTTTCCCGTCTGAAATAATCCTGCACATATACAATCTACCATCCGCCCGTACATTGACTACTGCTGCCATATCTGGTCGGGTGCTCTTGCTATCTACCTAGGTGTCCTTGACAACATCCAACAGCGAATCTGTAATGTGATCGATCCCGACTTGGCAGCTAGGATACAGTTGCTTTCTCACCGACACAATGTGGCCTCCCTGTGTCTCTTCTACAAATACTTTCACGGCTTCTGCTCCGATGAAGTTAGCTCACTGGTAACCCCCTATAAATGAATTTCTTCGAGCCACAAGATTAACAGAAACGTCCCACCCTTTTACAGTGAAACCAATAAATTATAAACGCAAATTCTACTCCCCCAGCTTCTTTTCTCGCACTTCTCGCCTGTGGTATTCCCTTCTGCTTTCCCGAGAGCTACAATCTTCAAGAATTCAAATGTAAAGTCAATAGTCATCTCCTGTTTCACTGACTTGCATCCTCTCATGATGGTTTCTCTGTCCACTCCACTCTCATCAGTATTCTCATCCTTCTCTTACCCTCTTCCTGATAACTCCTGAAACCTATCACTTTTTCTCAAAACACTCCACCTATGTAACCCATGCACAACAGTGGCAGTAAAATGCCTTGCTTGAGGCAACATGATTATAATATATATATATATATTTTTTTTCTAAACATATACTGTTAAATATAAGAGACAATGAATGTCTAAAATGTTTAATTATTAGATAATTTAAATGTGGTCATAACACATTACATTGCATTTGAATATATGGTACTGTTGTCATTTCGCGCTATCACGTGGTGTGACGTCATAGAGCCGCATTGCAAATTTGCGAACTGCGTTTGTTATTTTTGGTAACTGTTGCCGTTGCCTAGCGGAGTTTTATGTCAACACAAAATAAAATCGTCGCTGATGGTACATGTTATTGTGTTACCGTCTTAATAGCCTCTCTGAAGATGTCTCAAGTGTGTCGAATGCTTAGAACCAAATTAATAAAAACATTATCCAAATGTTGGAGAATTTTGACTTTATTTTCAACTGAAATTAAAGCCAAAATACGACGTTTAGAATGGCTCATGATTAAACATAATAGACATTCATTGTCTCTTATATTCAACAGTATATGTTTGGAAAATTATTTGCTGCCTCGATATATATATATATATATATATATATATTCCCTTACACCCACTTACGTTTCTGCATATCTATCTATCTATCTATCTATCTATCTATCTATCTATCTCAGTTTCTTCATATATCTCTGCTGACCAGATCCATGCTGGTCAATTTTCTCAAGGGACACGGCAGATAAAAGCAGAATAATTCTGTAACGTTTTCCTCAGTGACGTGTAATTTATTGACACAAACGCACGCATTAGCAATCACATATTCTATCTATCTATCTATCTATCTATCTATCTATCTATCTATCTATCTATCTATCTCTTCTGTAACTCTCATTCACTTATTTATATATTGGTCATTTTCTGTACTCAAAGCTTGTCCCCGCTCTCTCTCCCTCCCACTGCCTCCTCTCTCATTAATTTTCTTTAGTTTACATTCACTCCATTTGCTAATTTTTTCTAGTCTCATTCTCTGCCCTTCTATTTCTAACTCCATTTACCTTCCCATGCCGTTCGCTTTCTTTTTTGCTTCCTATAATTATCCAATTGATATCACACTTCTCAATTTTCTCAAATCTTGCGTTTCTTTCATTTTTCTCTCTCTTCTGTCGATGTTTCTTTTCCTCTTTTCTCTTTCTCCGTCAATATATTTTCCTCTCCATTTATCCTGCCTTATTTTACGAACGATTATCAAACGCATTTTCCACTTCCCTTTTTTCCACATTTTTTCCCCTCATTCTTCCTCTCTGTTTCTTTCATTTTATCTCTATTCCCAAATCACATCTCTCAAATCTATATTCTTTCTTTCTCTGTTTTTACTTTTGTTTCTTAACACGCATATTCCTTTTTCGTTTTGTTCCAGGATTCAGTAATGGCCATATCGATCTTCTGTAATGGAAACGACAAGTGCCACAACATGGAAAACTCATTAAAAAATATTGCTCGAACGTCACTCTTCCAGATGTGTTCATAGCATCGTGAACCAATCTGACGACTTTCTATCGTCGCCTCACCTTTCACTCTCACGATTTCTCCTTCTCTCTTTGCTACTATTTTTCTCTTTTTCCGTCTCGAGCAAAGACACTTCTAAATGGCCCGTCCATTCTGCGGTCTCGAGCCGCGTAAATTACCCCGACGGCTCTGGGTGCTGGTGCGTGTGCGTGTGCGTGTACGAGAGGTGAATACTGTTTATGCACTACCCTTCGTTTGCATACGAACAGGTGAGTGTCGTTCCGTTTTTCTAGGTTCATCTTTTCATCTCCCGACTGGTTTTGCTGGAGACGGGGAGTGATGAGGGAGAAAAAAAATGATCACACTCTCTTAAGCGAACATTATCTTTAATGTAGGACTGCTGTATCGCATTTGAGTGCAAAGGAGTCGGCTTTTATAACCGGTGCTGTTAGCTTGCCAATTTCACACGTCGCTTCGATGTAAATGAACTGATTCGCTTAAGTTATTTCTATACTTAGATGGGGTATTTTCGCCATTAATCTTTGAATAGGATTGGCTTTCATCTTCAATTTCAGCTGGTTTTATCGCACATTGTACACAGGCCGTCGGTCTACGACATTCAGTAGACAGACGGATTAGAAATAGATAACAAATAATGTTGGCTGAAATAATTGAAAATTAATATTAAAAGTAAACATAAGTCAAATATCATCTTTATTATATTGAAAACCATTAGCGCCCATAGCTCAGACGTAGAATCGTCAACTGATATCAATGCGGTCGGGTTTCAATCTTGGATAAATGCAATCGATGTCTAACTGTACTGATGAGCTGTGATACAGCAAAACAGATCTGTTTTCGGATATATATATATATATATATATATATATACACACATATTTCCTTCCTGTCACGAAACCATAGCAAGGCAGCGTCGGCTCAGTTCATTAGAGCGACAATAGCGGGCCAGCGTTGACTTAGTTCAGGTTTTGCTACCACTTATAAAACTTTACTACCATGAAAGATTTTGCCGCCAGTTTGCTCTTTAAATGTACCTTAATATTTTATATTTTGCAGTAATTATGTCAAGTAGTCATGAATATATATATATATATATATATATATATATATAGTGTATTGAGGCAGCAGATAATTTTCTAAACATATACTGTAAAGAGACAATGAATGCATATTATGATTAATCATGGGCCGTACTAAACATCGTATTTTGCCTTTAATTTCAGGTGAAAATAAAGACAAAAGTTCTCCAATATTTGAATAATTTTTTGTTAAGTTGGTTCTAAGCTTTCGGCTCATATGAGCCATCTTCACAGAGGTTACAGGGACGTTAAAATAAAAACATCCACCATCAAATATGTTTTTTTTATCTTCTGTTGACATAAAACTTTGCTAATCAACGATAACGGTTACCAAATAGCAGACACAGTTCGTAAATTTGTAATGCGATTCTCTGACATCACACGACGTGAGTACTCAAAATGTTAACAGAATCATATATTTAAATTGTATTTTATTTTTTTTAATCATTTCACCCCAAGCAAGGCATTCCACTGCCACTATTGCGCATGGGGCTACATAGGGGACTGTAAAGAAAAGGAGTGGTTAGACATAGGAAATGTCAGGAGGAAGGTGATAGATGGGTAAGGATACCGAGGATGAGGGTTGGGCAGATGGGAAGAGTGTTTGAAAGAATGGGAGCGAGTTACTGTGTTAGGAGGTGTCTATTGACCTTACATTTAAACTCCTGGAGATAGTAGCCGTCGGGGAAGCAATCATGTGGTAGGAAATTCCACAGTCGGGATGTGCGAGAAAAGAAACTATTGGAGTAGAAGTTGCGGTTGCATTTTATCGGTTTCACTGTAAAAGGGTGGGATCTAGTTGCTAATCTAGTATCTCGTGCAAATTCGTATCTAGCGGGCACCAGTGATCTAAGTTCACCGGAGCAGAAGCCGTGAAAGTATTTATAGAAAAGACACAGGGAAGCCACGTCGCGCCGATGAGAGAGAGACTGCAGGCGGTCTGCCAAGTCGGTATCTATCACATTACAGACCCTTCTCTGTACCTTATCGAGAAGCCCGAGGAGAATAGCAGGGGCACCCGACCAGATATGGCAGCAGTATTCAATGCACGGGCGCATGGTAGATTTATTTATATATGTGCAGGATAGATTTAGACGGAAAAAACTTCCGGGCCCTGCACAGAGAACCGATTTTCATAACAGCGGGTTTAGCAATGGATTCGATATAGTCATTCCACTTGAGGTCCGCTGAAAGTGTGAGACCAACGAGGCGTAGTGTTTTACTCTCTGGGAGGCATGCCTGGTCCATGCTAATGCGATGAAATGTTATGACCAGATTTAAACGTGATTTTATTAAGTGTGGGTTGTTTTAATTTACTGTAGATGACCTCCAATAAGGTTATTCTTACTGTTTGTATGGGTGAGTATTATTGTATTGTTGACTAAAATCTGTCTGATATTACCTACATAGCTATGTTTTTCTAAGAAATGTTGTTTAATTGAACACTGATGCGAAAGGTGACAGGTAAGTCTACGCGAGAGCATGGTTGTAGTAAAACTAATATATCTAGTGGGTTTATTATTATTACCAGAGAAAAAATCTCTGAACGGGCAAGTAAATTGAAACACATTGGTTTTCTGTAGAGGATTTAGTTGTGTGGGTGTAAGGTTATTGGGGACTACAGTGTCAGTTGTTTTAATTTTTTTATAAGATATGAGGATCTTAATTTGATTCTTATTATTTATTGGTTTAGAAATATGTCGAAATGTTAACGAATAGACATTCATTGTCTGTTATATTTAACAGTATATGTTCATATATATATATATATATATATATATATTTAAACAAAAGTTAATTACATATATATATAAACAAATTTAATTACATATAGATATATGTGTATACATATATATATATATTTTTTAAATAAAATATATTTATATATATATATATATATATATATATATATATAATTACAATTTGTTTAAATATATATATATATATAAAATTTAATTACATATAGATATATGTGTGTAATTAAACTTGTTTCTTATTTAAAATTAATTTAATTTACATGACGTCACTGAAATTTATGTTTCGAGATTTTACCTCGTTATTAGGCAACGTTGTTTTACTGTTGCGAAAATTATATATATATATATATATATATATATATATATATATATATTAAATCTAATGGAATAACACTCCACTGTTCATAGCATTTGATTGCTAACAGTAGTCGATACTTAGTAGAGCAAGACAGCTCTTCTGTGGCGAAAAATATGCTTTTATTATAAAACCCAGTAATGGCAATATTACTATATATATATATATATATATATATATATATATATATATATATACGGCTTTCTCTTTTCCAATCTTTTCACTCTTTTCTTTTTTTTTTTCAATTGGAGTAGATAGATAAACTATCGCCCGGTTCACACTCCACCCACGTCTATTGAACAGGTGAAGAGGCTCATCCCTTGTTCCTTGTTTAGGATGTGGCTTCCGGCTTTCTCTTTTCCAATATTTTCATTCCTGCGTAGCCCCCTGCGCTTCAGTGGCGTTACAGCCTTGCTCGGGGTGATATGATTAATATATATATATATATTGTCATCCGCAGACAGATCTGCTTTGCCGTATCACAGCTCATGAATAGAATAAGTAAAGAGCATGTAGGAAAAAGTGTCTTTAATCTAACGTTTCACTTTTAACAAACTTATTCAGAGATTTATTAAAGACGAATGATTTAAAAAATCTAAGAGGCAGTATGTTGAGGTATAATTTCATTGATCAGACTTGTGTCACGTGTGATAAAGCAATGGATGAATGTTAAATGTAGAAGAAAATACTTGTGTCTGTATAAGTGTGTGTGCCAGCGCGTAATAAATCATTACATGTTTCATATCAATGTACGCATACGTAAGCGAAAATATATCTGTTAAGCGCATCCAAGCCATACACGAACTAAGTTTGTGTATATGTCAATAATATTAGTATGTGTGAACGACAATGACGAAATACATTCTCATACAAAATACGTAGCAATTATTTACGTTATTTACACCGTTCGTACTGTTGTTTCATTTATTATTGCCATATTCACTGCATTTCGGCCGTTGTACTTTCCGGTCTTCTTCAAGTGATATACGTTTGTATCTCGAACCGAACGATTTATTCAATCCACGGGCGTTTAGTGGTCTAATTCCGAGAGCAATGCCTCATTTTTTTATATCTCAGTTTCAGCTTATTACCATTATTGACACAACTTGTTCCCTCTGCAATGGCCAGGTTTTGAACTCACACATCTTTAGATTACTCGACCCTTGCCTTGACCCATTGAGCCATTGTTTGATATTCCAACAAATATTAACTGAATGAGACTGTTTTTATTTGCTTTCATTGCTGATGCATATATTGCTTCGTTGATATTTATATAGGGGTCTACTTCATCCAGAATTAATTTGAGTGATGCATTGTAGATTTTAATAGTTTTGTTGATTGTGATTTTTGGTGTTGTTCTCGTTCCCCCATTTCAATATTTTGTGCCTGACTTATATGTCTCATTAATTCTTCCTCTTCTATTCTTGTGTTCCCTAAAATAATTCGCTTCGATGTGTTTTGGACTGGTTTTATTGCCGGCTTGTAACGCTTTTTAACTGTTCTAAACTTTCAACATTATCTCCACAGTGATTGGTGTATAAATCAGTTTCGTTATGATGATCTGCGGTTTGTGTTTTGTTAGTTCTTTTTATGTTCATTTCTCGTTCGTTTCATGTTCTGTTGAGTCGCCTTTTCTGGCCTTGTTATTTTTTTTCTTTAATTTCAGCATCTTTCAATCGGTTATTTCTCATGATGTACCTTCTTATATTGGCTAGTTTCTTTTCGTCTATATATTTCTTATACATAGACGAAAACCAAGTTTTCTCATCAAATGCCATATGTTTGGCGGGTGATGGTTTTCTGAGATTTGTGCAAAATATTTTACTCCTCACAAGACCATTTCAACTTTTCTTTTTTTTTAAATAAATGGTAGTCATTCTAGTTGTAGTATTCACAGGGTCATCATTAATATTATTCCTGTTGTGAGGACCTAAAGATTCATTATTTGTGTAGGAATTTGTTCCTGTGGCAGAATTGCTCCTGAGAGAAGGGCTCTCTGTTTATCGACTGGGCTTTTATGCTTTGACTTTTAGTTCCTTATATTGTTCCCACGAGTGACACACTGTTTCATATGTCCACCTAAAGTTTCCCAGCACATTGTGTAACGATTTTTACGAACAGGGTTCCGAAGCCTATAGAGGCTCATTCGTAACCTCATAACGCATCAGCCATTTACATCTCGGCACGATTAAGCTGCAGATTGTTGTTTGGAATTTTCCTTTTCCAAGATGGGTTGCCAAAATACAGAGACGGAATTGAATTTCAGAGAAAAAGAAGCTGAAAAAAGATATTGAAAAAAGCTGTTCAGCGCAAGCAAACATTATTATACTAGTGTTATTTTTAAATTTTAAAAAGAAGAGATAGTTATTTTTATTTATTTACTTTTTTATTTTTTCTGTCTTCTTATTTTACTGATGTTGCTACTGCTTCTGTTAATCAGATAAGTTGTTAGTTAATATTATTAAGTCATTTTAACGAAAACATCTGCAATTGGACGTGCATTGTGGTGCAGTAGATATCGACTCGGAACGAAAAATTGAAGAGCCGAGTTCGAATTCAAGTTGAATTCACTGCATTCACTTACGTGGAAATGCTCATGAGGAATGTATTTATCCATCTCTTCTTCCTCCAGTTATGGGTTAAACAGCTAATCAGAGTGGGTTCCCTATTCTTGGTTGGCAACCAATTAACCGCAAAAAGTAATGGTAACCTACTGCGAGTAAATATTCTGTCCAGTCAGTCATGTATATTTCGAGACATGATCGCCCAAACGTGTATCCTGTGTGACTGAATTGTTAAAATAAATTAATGATAAAGAAATAATTATTATTGTTGTGATTTTTATTATTATTTATGATTTTATTTTCTTACTAAACATAAACAGGTTCTTTGGGATATTTTTATTTTCCGTTTTTCTCCACACAATAAAATTATAATAATTGATGAAAATGATTCATAAGCATGAAGCTGCTAAGTTAAATATCAGACAAATATGGCGCGCATAAATATTGAGCAATGAATGGCAGATGATTATATTTTATAATGCTTCAATTTTCTCAAAACTCGGGGTTTAAATTAGTTTGTGTGTTGGACTAAACTGCTCTTATAGAAACGGAACATGTGTTCAAATCTCAAGTAAGGCTTTTATTTGATTTCCGAATCAGCGCTGTCTTAGATTGACGGCCTGACTACATTCATTTATTCATTTTCTACAGCTTGTCAACCCTTTGCCAGTTAAAAGCCGGAAAATAGTTTAGATTACAAGAATGTTGCTTTCATGCTTTCAAATACAAGACTTGATAATTAACACATAGCTGGAGATAGAAGAGGTGGACTCATACGTCATTAGAAATTGATAAACAAATTAGAAATTATGTGAATATAAAGTGGGAGATCAATTCTATAATACAATAAATATATTAAAGAATCACTCATATTGTGGCAACAGCAGTTTATATATATATATATATATATTGATTGATTGTTTAATACTTAGTTTTTGGTCATAATAGGGTTAGACCAGTGCATATTTTTATTAAAAAGTGTTCAATACAATTATATTGTAGAACTTTTGAATATTTTTTAAACGAGTTATTTCGCGATCTAGGTTTCTACCATGAGCGGTTTCTTCAGGTGATTTTTAATAATTTTATTAAAAATCCTCTGAAGACACCACTCATGGTAGAGACCTAGGTCGCGTAATAACTCGTTTAAAATGGAATATATATATATTCCATTTTTAAACGAGTTATATATATATTCCGTGTAACTAATCAATATTACATTGCTTGATTCTTTTTCTACGGCTTATCAACTCTTTGCCTGTTTTTTGAAGGCAATTTTTTTATTTTTTTTATTTTTATTTTTTAGGATTGTAAGATTTTTTTGTGAGAGAGAGGTGAATATAATAATGATTTATTGATACAAGTCTTACTAATTAACTCATAGCTGGTTGATGGAGATGATGTGGATTCACACCTTTCCAGCGGTATTTGCGCGTAAGTGAATATATCGAACCCAACAGAAATAGGAACTCGGCATTCTGATTAATAATCTCCTGTCATTTTCAATTACATCACCTGCACAAAACCTGGTATTCCCAAGCGGTCACTAATTCAGGTACTACCCAGTTTCGACGTTGTGATCGTACGGGTGTTTTAATGAGATGTAACCGTAAACCTGGCCCGAATAAAGTTGCGATAAAAAGCAACTATAAAATTATTAGTAAATTAATGAATACAGGCGCAAGCGAGGCTTGGAGATGATTTTCTAAGCGCCACCTAGATGTGGCACAAAAAGGAAAGGATGGGGTACTCAGTGGGAATCGAACTCACTACTCAGTTGTAACAGGTTCTTGCGAGTGCAAGCTTGCTAACAATTACATCACGTCAAGGTACCCAAGTGGTCTTGGGGAAGGAACAACTTTAAATTCAAAACCATCTTAGAGAGGTTTGCGATTCCATGAGCTGTTTTGCCGTGGACACACTACTGCTACTCAATGGGTTATGGAACGTAAGAACGTGACTATTCAGTGCACTGCTGTACTATATAAACATTTAGAAATGAATTAGAAATAGTAAAAAAGTTATATTAAATCCATCTGAAGCTGTAGACATTAACCGATTACTCGTATCAGTCAGTTAAGTACCATACGCGATACATGCTTGGCGAGTATTTTGTGCTATGAATGACTAGACAAGATTTTCCCGCAGTAGGTTGTCATTTCTTTCTGCGATAGACAGTTTGCCAATCAAGGCTATAGAACCCAATTTGTCTTGCTATTCATTCATGTTAATCCAGATCAGCCAGTTAAGTACCATACGTGATTCATGCTTGGGCGATTTTGTCTCTTTTGACCTAGGCAGAAGATTTTTTTACGGTAGGTTGCCATGTCTTTTTGCGGTAGACTGATTGCCGACCAAGGCTACAAAACCCAATATGTTCTGCTTTTTAACCCATCGCTGGAAGTAGAAGAGATAAATTAATACTTTTCCCTAAAATTAATGCAACAAAATTCAACTGGAATTCGAACTCGGCTCCCCGATTTTATCTATTGCACCGCAACGCCCATCTGCGTATAGAATGCCTGAAACAGTGTTCAAGTGCAACTGCTCATTTAGCGACCAGCTTGTATAGCGACCTGTTCGTTGAATCCTCACTTTACTTGTCAATATTTAAGGATAATGGCTGACAGTTCGTCAACAAATAAATCTAAAACTCAAATAATATTTCTACTAACAATATTGGTATAAAATTAAGTATAGCTTTAGTAAAGTTTCTGAAAAAAAATGTCTTTGTAGAATAGATTTGATATCGTGTAATGCCGATGCGTTTTTGTAGAATTTTGGTTAAGCAGGTGATCTGTACAACCTTGTTGCAGATGGTAAGAGAGTTTTATTCTTTATTTCTGTTTTTGCGCTGTCTACTACAAATTATTACACATTGTTATCCTGAGTAATAGATCAATAAATAGGCAATTATAAAAGTAAATATAAAATAATAAATACAAGTGAACAAATGAATAACAATGGCCGAGAATTCAAGACAGAAAATATTCTAACGCTTATATTTTGGGTCAATATTAAAGCCTATATAAAGCTGATAGAGATTTTAAATTGAATGTTGGTTTTCCAGATTAAAATTAATCTTTTTGCGTATCGTTGAGTTTTTGTAGCGTACTCTGTTAAAACGTCTGATAACAACACCCAGGATTTCTTTACACAAAAAAGAAGTGAGTTCGAATCTCACTGACTTCTTTTCATTTACTTCCAATTCACACTGCCTACCTGCTGCTGTATACTGAGGTTCTGAGTGAAATTGACAAAAAATATTATATAACAGTAAATAATAATTACCTCCAATATGCTCTGTCACAGTAAAATTCACCAAGGCTTCTTTTATCTTGATGTGTCACAGTAATTTTAATTGGCTTTTTTCTCATAGTAAGTATAATGACCCTTTTAGTTTGCATTTTCTCTTCATCAGTAAGTAAATGTCCTAAACTTAGTAAATATATATAAACGAATCAAAATCGTTTTGTTGTGCAACAGTCTTGAGCATGCTAAACTTTACGACCTAGGTGTTAAAAACCACCAATCTTTAAAGAGTGAACTACACTTATATCCTTGTAAAGCTGTGTAGCCTGGCGTTGCTCGGGGTTTTTAATGGTTATGTTGAAATATTAAGGTCAAGTGCTTATTCAAAAAGCTCCAGTATAAAGTTGTTGTGACGCTTAAGTTAAAAAATGCAAAGTAAGTATTGGTTTTTGTTGTATTTGTAAAATGGCATTCATGTTTGTTCAATTTTGCTGTTTAACAGAAATGATGCATGTACAATTAAAAGAACGGGGTCGGGCGTTACGAGAGCTTTTAACGTGATACAATGACCCAGAAGATGTGGATTCATTGTCTCTGTCCCTGCAACATCGGAATGGCTGGCACCTTGTAGGAAACGTGAAATTGTTATGGCATATGATAAGCTAAAAGTTACAAAGAAGACCCGATTTTTGTTGGAATACAACTAAGCGTTTCGGAGAAATAAACGAAATGCAATATTTTCCATTAATTTTTGCGACACTCTCTACGTCAACTGAAATTTTTTTCGCATATCGAAGCATCAGTTTTTGATCTACCAGTTACTCATTTTTTATCTCCTGCATTTGATTAATTCAACAGTAAAAGGGTGGGACCCTGTTACCAGTCCGGTTGCACGAGTAAGTTCTTGTGGAGGGTGTGCAAGTGACCTAAGTTCGTCGGAGCAGAATCTATGAAAATATTTGTAGAAGAGACAGAGGGAAGTCACATCCCGCCAGTGTGAAAGTAGCTGGAATCGAGCTGCCAGGTCGGGAACCAATTACATTACAGATTCTACTTTGGAGCCTGTCGAGAAAACACTGAGATGAACAGCAGGAGCCCCTGACCAGATATGACAACAGTATTCTATGCACAGTCGAATGGTTGATGTGTATATGTGCAAGATGGATTCAGGCGGAAAAAACTTTCTGACCCGACACAGTGACCCAACCTTCCTAGCAGTGGATTTAGCTATTGACTCAATGTAATGATTCCACTTGAGGCCGCAAGATAGGGTAAGGCCGTGGAGGCGAAGTGTATTGCTTTCTGGAAGAATGGCTTGGTCCATGCTTATTGGGGGGGGGTGTATAATAGATTGCGGTGATGGTTGACAGATAGCAGCTTCGTTTTAAAAGCACTGAAATTTACGAGCTACATCTTACCCCAGTCCACCACTCAGTGAAGGTCCTTCTCAAGATCAGCAGCGAAATTATGTTTGCTCACCTCGCCAGGTTTCATATTGATGCGGGAGTTTTCCATATATCTGCATAAACTTGTGCATTTTACTCTGTAAATTTCTACCTTGCGTGGCTTTTGGTTCTTGTACATGGTGAACATTATTGTAAAAAAAAGAAAAGAAAAAAACTTGTACATTGTGGAACTCTCTACTGATTTTCTTGTTTTCTGTCACCTAAAATCCTTGAAAATTTGAATGCACCGTCAATCGAACCTGGTTCTCTTGTTCTTTTTTCTCACTAAAGTCGTCTCATTCTCTCCAATTTCTAATAACCTCTTGTGTCTTAATGGCTTTCACGACTTGCGTGAGATTATATGCTTAAAAAGGCAATAGATCCAAGTTTTCTCTACTGATTAACCAATACCTGGGAATAAGAATGTGTTTACTTCATTTATCTTTGCCAAAAACGCTTTTTAGAAGTTTTTAAGCCTATAAAAACAAACCTTGTCTTTTTCTTTCTTTTTAACACTTATTTGTAAATGAATTTGACATAGATAATAAAAAAATAACGCTACCAAAAAGATGCATTCGCTTCCTTGTTTCTCTGTAGAATTTTGATTTCTTTTTCACACACATATACACATGTATATCTCACAACGCTTGTTTCACACGCACTCACACACAAATAAACACAGTCTTTTTATAGCAAGTTTTCATGCTCTTTTCTTTCATTTCAATTGCGTACACATGTATTTCTTTTTGTTAATTATGTACATTGTCGTTTGTATTATATTCATTGCTTTGTGTTACTTTTTTTCACCTGAATTCTCATTGAATGAGCCAATATTTTTTGCGGGACGAATGTCCCAGGAGCCCATAAATGTTTACTATAAACCGTCCGTCCAACATGCAACCAAATAGGCAATTCCAGCAACATATAACTTTTTCAACTACAAAATTATAGTATCCCGCAGCAAGAAGAAGAAATTTTCTGTCAGTGTTTGTGAGAAAGTGAATGCAACGACTTTAGTTGGAATTCGAACTCGGTTCGCTGAGTTCAAACTATCTGCGTCGACAACCAATATACATCTTACCCAAAAGTACATTTGTTAAATATGTCTAAAATTAGAAAGATCTCAATTAAAAATTAAGCATTTAAAAACTGGCTTTTCTTTGAAAGGAACTTTCTTTGAAGTTCGATAACTTGTAATTATGAAAATCTTCATCAGATCTTCTAGATCTTCTAGAATTTGTATAAGCTGGCTCATTTTCGTTTGCGATGTTTGGGCAAAAGGTCGTTTGTAATTTACAAATACATTTTGTCTGGAGTCGCCTTGAAGACTGTCATCACCATTCTCTCCCGCCAGCACGTTCGACAATTAAGACAACCCACTCACCCAACTGGGTAAACAAATCAAACAACCTTTCATATACGATCGGTAATACTTTTGATGCTAGACGTTTAGCGTCGAGACAAT